>MUZC01004408.1:260918-318333 GCA_002072015.1 Radix auricularia | reverse complement strand
ACTAGATTGTGCCAGGCGCCGTGGCGCCTGCGGCGCCCCCGTTTTTTGGGCGCCTACGGCGCCAACCTTTTTTTTAAAGACCAACTAACTTGTCCTTTTTTGATAGATTGTGCCGGGCGCCGTGGCGCCTGCGGCGCCCCCTTTTTTTGGGCGCCTACGGCGCCAACCTTTTTTTTAAAGACCAACTAACTTGTCCTTTTTTGATAAATACGAATTATTAAACTTTATGAAATGTACGCAAAGTATTTATTTAATAATAATAATAGGGGTTGTATTTTGCGCACCGTATTTTGCGCACCGATGCACACCAAACAATGACGTCATCCTATTAAATATTTTTACAGTGCTCATCAAAACACGATTTTTCAACTAAACTAACTGCTGTAGACTGTGGTACATCTCTTGCGTTACGCGTTACGTTACAAACATACCCACACCACTGGGCTATTATATATATAATACTTAGCTTACATTTCAGAAAGTTAAATATTTCGTATTTATCAAAAAAAGGATAAGTTAGTTGGGCTTTTTTAAAAAGGTTGGCGCCGTAGGCGCCCTTAAAAAGGGGGCGCCGCAGGCGCCACGGCGCCCCGGCACAATCTAGTCTCTCATTAAAGGAATACCTTTTGATTTTATTAACTGCTCTTATGACATAATCTTGTAATCTGTGCAAACTTTAACTAAGATTTTTGGCGAATAAATGATGTCAATGATTGACACAATGTACTGAAAATACATTTGGTACAGCTTGTTTTTAGATTGCAGAAAAACCATGTGTATTTTTTAACTTCATTTTTTTTTTAATTCAGCAAATAGCGTCACAACTTTTTTAGACTACATTTTTCCAAACATTTAGCCATACTTCAAATATTCAACAACACTGTATTGTCGGCATAGTTTCTTCAGTTCACTCAGTGTTGGATTTACCTATTATCTAAACAAGCTATATCCTAAGGCGCCGTCTTCTTGGGAACACTGAAATTTTCATATTTGGCACTGACATAGAATTCTGGAATTCAAAATCCATAGCTTGAATAAAATCTAGACCCATGAAGTCTAAATCCAGCATTGGTATCACTTAGTCTCTTATCTTTTGTAGCAAACCACTGTTAATAATTATTAACGAATTCAATGGAACCCTACAGTAAAGACCTTTTGAAATAAATATTTGATGATAGGATACAATTTAGATAAATATAACTTCCCGACACATCATAAAAATAAACATTGTAACCCTCTTAGATTTAAGTTAAAAAGTGTTGTTTTTTACTGACCTATCTATAGGAATTCTGCAATTCTTCCGCATAAAGCTTGACCTTTCAGCAAACAAAGTATTTTGATTGGTTATAGATGCGAAAATTACAATAGTTCTATTTCCTTTTCTATGTCAAACAACATTGTATTCCATTACCGTAAGCACCTAAGATTGTATTTATTTAGTAGAAAAGGCATTCACATAAATTTTATTTATACTTATTTATTTTAATTTCAATAATAATATAAAGTGATTAGTTTTATTAATTAAATTAAACCTTGCACGGACCCCCTGACGTTGTCCAGTGACTCCCAAATCATTTGTAATATTCCACGGAATCCCAGAATGGCACCGGAGAACCCTTGGGCCCGTACGGACCTTTTGTGAACCACTGGTGTATATCTTAAGGTTGCGATTCCACGGACTTTCTCCAGTAACGTTTCCCCTTGGAATGCTGTGTGACTGTTGGAAATGAATTTAGTGCCAGTACAGGAATCAAGCCATGTTTAGCTTGCAACGACGGTTCTACGATGAGTTATCTAAAGTAAGCGGTGCTAATACATGTCGAAAGTGTACCAGTAAAGTTCATGCCATCTTGGACATTACCCTAAAGACGATGGCGACAAAGAAGTTAAAGGTTATGGGGTTAACACCTTGTGCACTGTTTTCTTCAATATTGATAATATGAAAAGCTATCAAAAATAAAATGGAATCGAAATCAAACTTGAAATGGAGTCAATGAGAAGACGGAATCAGGCTTGGTTTGTTCATTCGCTGCAACATGATAGCCTTAATCCCCCTTTAAAGGCACTGTGGAAGGGAAGCGGCGAAGATTTCAACAGCTGAAAAGTTGGCTTAGTGAATTACTGACTGCCGCTCGAGTTAGACCAATGTGGAGATCGGTGTCTCTTAATAAGTCCATGCGCTTTAAACCCCCGCCAACGACAACCACGGTCACGGGACAGTTTACTTTTGGGCTCAAAACTCTTATGTTTTCCCATTATAAATGGATATTTCATCAACAGTTCAGTTAAACACATCTTCTTCTTTGTCTTGTATTAATAATGGTAAATTAAAATTAATAGTTAATGTTTCCACATGTACTTCTACATTTGAAGAAAACAACAGGTAATTGCATGGGTTTTCTTTTAATTTTATTATCGTGAATACTTTATTCAAACAGTTATTTTTAAAACGTATAAAACTATATTTCATTTGAGTATTGATGTGATTAAAATTATAATGTTATATTCATCGCTGATTTTAAATACATGTCACAAAAATTTATTGTCGGTGTGGTATTCATAGAATGTTTCTTCTTTTGTATCCAACAGTCAGTTGATGGCACACAATGAAGTATCCAGCACATATGACTTATGTCATACAAACCCATTGAGTTCCAATTCCTCCATCAGTCTACATGATCACCCCATTGAAATTGTCGAGATTTCCCTCCCTTCTCTAAAGCTCAAAGATACATCACAAACTGATCCAAATGAGAGTAATCTTCAAGATCTTGTAAAGGAGAAGGAAGACAAAAATAATAAAGTTGAAGCTAGCCACGGGATTCATTCAGAGAGTACACAACTGGCCAAATGTATTTTATTAAAAAATCCCTCAATTGACTGACGGGCATCCCTTAAGAAAGAGGTCGGCTAACAGGGGTAAATTACCTCATCTTGGGCTTAGGTCAAAAGGGAATTTTTGTGAGTAATGCAGACTCATTTGGGACATATAACATCCACTCCACTCCACTAGATATTTTCAAATACGTCATGTGTACGTTTACGCTTGTAACATATGCCCACTATTGAACCGGTTCTTTCCATTTGTTAAATTTGTCATCTATGTAGATTTCTTATTTACGTACTATACGAAGACACCTAAATCCAACCTACTTTCATGTATGTTGACACAAGTGACAAAAATCTTAATCAACATGACTGGACTGTATCAAGTATCCTTTCTGTCATATTTAGAATTAATGCCTTAAAAACTGAGTTCAGAAGAAAGTTATTTTGTGCTCCTCTTGAATGGCGATGTCAAGAATTTGATGCATTTAATAAAGTTAATGAATACTTTTGACTAATTTTAAATGAACACATTAATCATTATATTTAGAATGGCCAGAGGCGTTTGACCAACAATCGAAAAATTATATCAAACTTAAAACGTTTATAAATGTATCAAATAGATTCCCCTCCACCACCCACAAAATGGATATTCCGTGTCGTTTTGACTTAAAATATCTACATATAATCCTATCAAGATCTTTTTTTAGACACGTGTCCTGTTTGTTAAAATATACAGTTGAAGTTTGGGGGGGGGGGGGATAACCAACAACGGAAAAAAAGAAGTTCGCAGACTCCTGCCGCGAAAGAACTAAAAAGAAGCTGATGACATCACAAACGCTTTGATGTCAACGTCAAACGTCGCAGCGTAGCAATTTGGTACGTTCTCTTGTGGGTTCTCAAACTTATAATTATATTTAATTTTCGTGTCTTGATAACTTAAACCAACCGGTGGCTGATGGCCTATCGACAGGCACTTTGAGAAGCACTGAATAAAAAAAGTCATTAAATTTAAATAAATTTTTAGAGACCAAATATTTCAGTGGAATGAGTGGAAGTTTTATTTAAAGTTACTGTTTTGATGTGACGTCACATTTCTTCAACCCTCTCCCTCCCCCACGTCACGCATCGTCACAAAAGTGAGACCCCTTTCCCCCCCCCCCAGGTGCGTGACGTCATTTATGGACGGCCCCGTACACCAAAAGATTTAAAAACGTAATTGTTTAATTATTATTCTAATTATACTTAAAACAATTTTACAGATGTAAAATCAAGTGGTGGTCGAGAGGTAGCGCGCTCGACTGTCAAACCGATGGTCACGAGTTCGAATCCACGCGAAGGCGAGGATTTGTTCTCGGGGCCCGAGAAGTCCCCGAGTCACCCAGCTCTGAATGGGTACAAAAGTTAGGCGGCTGGGGTAATGCATGGCAACCCTATAGCCGTGGCCTGTGACCGCTGCATCACTTGTCAACAGATCATCTCTCATGGTCTGTGGGCGCAATTATCTTCTGCATAGAAGGAGCGTCTGTATATCTAAGATAATAAAGATAAGATAATAAAGAAGTCTCATATTTGACTTAAAATTTTAATTTATAGATGAATTGCGAAATTTGGATAGTGAGACAGCAAACTTTTTCGTCATTAAAAAAACAAAAGTTATGTACCTACGGTATGTTTAAAAAATACGATATGAGTAGTCGACGTAATAGAAAGTATTATCATTATGGTTTTTAATGATGACTATAAACTTTGGTGTTCCTGCTTTATTAACGCATGCTTTCCTTTAACTGATGTACCAGAATAACAAATTCTGATAATTTCCAACTTCAAAAGAACTGGAAATTTTGAGCACTTGTTCATGGTTAGCTACTTTCTGAAAAATGCGTGCAAAGTTTTAATTTCATTAAACAATTAATTTTGTTCAGTATTTTTGTTGGTGTTTCAAATCAAAAGGCATTAAAATAAAAATAATAATATCTTGGTAGAAAAAACCATGTAAGTACGCAAACATTTTTTCCAGGTGTTTAATTACGTTAAGACAAGAACTAAAACATTTGGCGAAAGGTCATTCTCTTTTTGTGCAGCCAAACAATGGAATTCTCTACCATTACACATCCGTAGTATTTCAACTGCTAAGTCATTCAAGACTGCACTTAAGACACATCTTTTTAAAATTTATTTTCAAAATTAATAAAACAACATTTCTTTAAATGATTAACGTAGCTGATGTATTGAGTATAGCGTATTGTCATTTATGTAGTTAATATGATATGAATGTTTATTTTTATTGATATATGTATTGTTATTTCCATGTGAAGCGCTGTGAGCCTGGCTACTTGCTGGGATACAGCGCTATATAAATTATCATTTTATTATTATTTATTAAAATCAGAATTGAATCAGGTATATATACCTAAACCATAAGGTAACATTCGTACACTTATTCAGCCCCTATGTTTTCCACTTCACTAGCATTAGTATCAGAAGTCTTTAGATACATAAGGGAGTTTGAAGTTCCGACATTGGAAACGTTCACAAATATAATATAGTTTCTTTATTTCTTTAATTTTAAAAAAATCTTTGCTCTATTTTATTTTATTAAAATTTATTTTAATGCTTTTAATTTTTTAAGCTAATTAACGAGGAATTGAAGGCTAAGGGGCCGTCCATAAAGTACGTCACGCTCCAGAGGGGGGAAGGGATGTAAGAAAGTGCGACAGTTTGTGACAGGGGGAGGGAGTGTTCGTCCAAGTGTGACGTCACGGTGTTTTATGTTAAATTTTAATTATTTTGTTAATAAAAATATATTTTTGTACCAAAGTGTGACGTACTTTAGAGGGGGGGGGGGTCCGAGATTTGTGACAGTTTGTGACTGGCGTGAGGGAGGGTGTTTAAAATGGTCAAAAATAGCGTGACGTACTGTATGGATGGTCGTGTATATGTGCATATATCACAATTCAAACATATTATTACCTTCTTTTACCGGTAGCGTTTACAAAATTTTCAGTAGAAAATTAAACAAATACAAGTAACAAAAGTTTGTAAATTTATAACAAATTTATGTTAAATTGCCTTTTACATTATGGGGCCGTCCATAAATGACGTAACGAACCTAAGGGAGGGGGGTCCACACATTTGTGATGATGTGTGACGCAGGGGAGGGGGTATTTGAGAAATGTGACGTCACATCAAAGACCGCAACTTTAACTTAAATATATGATTTCTTACAATTTATTTTAAGGCATTTTACATGGTTTAACGCGTGTTACGATATTAGTGCAACCTTACACTAAATACATACTTTAACGACAAAAAAATTATTTCCAACATGTTCTTTTTCCAAATAGAACATACAGATTTTAAGGGGGTGGGTTGTGACGTCATTTGTCTAAGTTTTTGTGACCATGCGTGGCGGGGGGAGGGGGTGAAAATTTAGCAAAAATCGCGTGACGTCCTTTTTGGACGGAACCTATATTAAAAGAGCTGTTAAATGGCATTACTTTTAAGGTAGCCTTCCCAGAGCACAAAACACAGGGCAAGACTTATACACACACACACACACACACACATTTAAATCAAGAAATAAATCAGGTCGCATGTTTAAGCGCTCAGTGTCGTAGCTCGGGTTAGTGTCGCACGATATCTGAAATTCATTGTGAAACACCGCGGTATATGCCGGTGAGATGAAACCATCTCACTACTCCCTCTACCTCGGAGGAGGGCGGAGGGATAAGATTTTTTTAAAGTAAAAAAAAATCAAGACTGTGGCACGTGTGACATAAAGGTTCACCGTCACTGTTTTAGAACAATGACCTACAATCTTTATCAGCACTCTTTTGTTGTGTACTATTTTACGGGTCACCGTCAATAAATTAATTTGTAATTAACACTAAGAAAACAATTTAAAGAGGAAAATTACAAAAAGGTGTCGCGTTTACAGTGGCGTCGCTATGAGTCGCTAGGCAGGGTTGGCTTAAGGGAATTGGAGGCCCTAGGGGAAGTGGCTTTGGTGGCCCAAAATGTAATAGAAAAATAACAATTAAATATGGAAATATACTTTTTCGAGGCCCCCGCTGATGATGAGACTAATCTGAGGCCCTAGGTGGCTGCCTAGTTTGCCTATGCATAAAGCCGGCCCTGCGCTAGGAGTGCGGAACGCATTTGGTTACACTATCACAAGAGGTGCAACCAAAATTTAAAATTCTGTATGTTCCCATTTTCGGCACTGGAATACTTAGAGGAGCTCTATGGGATAAGTCGTGAGGGGGTGACACCATGAGCTACCGCCCCAGTTGACACAAAACCTAGTGACACCTCTGCGCTCCTTCTATAAGGAATATTATTGCGTCCTACGTTTATCTACGTTATCCTTTCCCCACCCCGCCACAGTACCATTAATAGAGTCCGCACTAAGCCTAAGGGCGAAAAAAGGTGGATGGGGACGGTCCACATTGGCCACACATTCACTCTTGCCTTTGCCAACTGCATTAAGTGCAATAAAGGATACTCATAACTAGGGCTGTCAAATTTGTTGAGAAATGCTGCCCGGGTACCCGTCCAAATTTCGAACGGGTACCCGGGTTACCCGTTCGAAACATCGCATAAATTTCCCCGTTCTAACCGCTATACCATGTTACGTAGCCACCATCCATGCACTTCGTTTAACACAGTAGCCACACGGCTGACGTCCATAAATGACGTCACGCGATTTTGGCCGATTCCCCCCTCTCCTTAGTAACAAAAACTTAGGCCCCCCCCTCAAATATGACGTCACAAAGATTTGCGCACCCGCTTCCATTAAAGCCGTACTTCCTTTTTGAAAATGAGTATGTATCAAATAACTTTATTGTCTCTTAAGTTTGTATTTAATGTGAAGTTGAACTCTAAAATCGATACTCGCGTATATTTATGTAAAATGTCATTATATAAATTGTAAGCAATCAATATTTAAGTACAACTTCTATTTAAAGTTGCACGTTTTGATGTGACGTCAAATTTCTAAAACACACACACTCTTAACCATTTCGTCACGAATTTGTGAACCCTCCTCCCCTAGGTGAAAAACGTTATTTATGGATGTCCCCTTACCCATCTTACACTGTTAGTAACTAATAAACTAATTTATAGACTACATAACTTACAAATTTGGGTGTATTATTAAAATCAGTTTTTGGGCAAGGCACAACTTTGTAACGATCACACCAAACACAATCGAATGGAGGGAGGAGAGGGGATAGATAAACAACATCGACAATCGGAAACCAATGTCGGCGTATTTCAAAGCAGTGTCAAAGCATGGATGTTTTTATTAACAAAACCCAACACGGCCTCTTTCATCTCTATGCAGTCCCTCCGCACTCCGCACGGCCGACGACTTACCCATATGACATTGTTAGTAACTTTTTAATTTATTAACTTTAAAAGCTGACAACCTTGTACGTCTTATTAACACCAGACTTTCTAGGTCAGCTCGTGTGAACGAACACAATAAACGCAAGCAAATGGAGAGTGTGCGGTTATAGGAGGGGAGGGAAGGGTAGATCAAGAAAAATAATTAACCCAATGTCGGCATATTTCAAATCAAAGTTACCGTCAAAGTTAGTCTCAAAGCAGGGTTTTTTTCATTAACACAAACAAACACGGCGTCTTTCATCTCTATGCAGTCCCTCCCCATAGCCAACGCCTTACCCCTCTGACACTGTTAGTAACTATTTAATTTATTGATACTGATGACCTTGTACGCATTATTGTTGAGAGAAAAAAGATGTATAAAAAATAAAAATAGATTGTAGTTTGTTGGGACCGTATTTTATTTCCCGTTGACAGATATTTCTCCTTAAATGTACTTCTTAGCATATATTTCAAACAAACATTTTAATTTTATAAAATATTGCGCGAGCCACAATGTAAACATTTTCTTTTAAAAAGCCGATCGGGAGCCGAAGTTTTTCCTCCGATATTATAGACATTGAAGCTACATTTTCACGGGTACTCGGGAGGATTTTTACAACCCGGGTAATCACATGCCAACGGGTACGGTCCCGGGTACCCGTTGACAGGCCTACTCATAACTCAGAACATTGGCACGCCATTAAGGACACAATATTAATGTTATTATGGGTCATTGTATTATCTTATTTCACCATTCGTCCATCGCTAACCACACACTCGTTTTTACGATTGACCCAACATACTGGAGCAATAACAGTTCCGTTATCAACTCGGATGCACGAAGACTTCTGAATCTACTTTTCTTATATTTATATATTATAAATTATACTACTATTATATTACTTAGGATCAAATTAAAAACTGCAGGAGTGCTGCAACTAGATGTCATTTTAAAACAACTTCGGCTTAATAATGATTGGTGTCTTACACAATATCGTAAATAAATTATTATGAGTGTTTTTTTATTGAAAAAAAAAAAGTTTTAACAATAAAATTATTCCCATTGTTAAAGCTTTGACTCAACTGACTGGATCATGTTTATGATCATGTTAGTAAATGTTAGGTGACTGCCGATACTATCCAATCAAATGGCGATACGATACAATTCAGGTCATTATGGATATGGATATTAATAGTATCGATTTCAAAACAAAAAACCTCAGTGTGATTTTAGTTTTTCTCATGTAAAGAATATTATTTCATATTTTTATAAAAATTATTCCAACTTTTATTCTAGCTTACTCTTTAAAAAATCAGTTAGTTTCAATGACTTACAAAAACTAGTCCCAATTTACATTTTCATCCGCCACAGGTTGACCCACTTTGTGACGTCACTTATGCTTTTCCCCCCAGACGCCATATTGATTCGGTGTAGTCCTTGTGGTATTTGCCGGCACGATTTTGTGTACCGTTTTCAACAACAACCACTGACTTTAATAGTTATTCATAATTTTTATTCTTTTTGTCTTTTAATTGTAAAATAAGTAAGCAGTAATCGTAATTTTACCAGTATCGCTGTTTTACTTGGTCATGAGCAATCAGGGTATCGATCAATCTCTTTTAGTTTTAGACACAAGGCAAGATGATCAAATTGGATTCGATACGCTTGTATTGTGCAGCCTATGTTGACTTAATATATTTTGTCAATAATTCAAAATTATACGGCTAGTGCTGGACATTATGTGTCGCGGAGTAAAATCTACGAACTAGAATGGATGTGACACACGGTTTAATCACAAAACTAGTAAAATGCAAGTCAATAGAACGCGCCATCGCACCTATTGCTGCACAAGTAAGAAGTTCGTATTTAACGTTTGAGTAATAACAGTAATATTAATAAATTATCCATTTTAATAAGACTGATAAGTCTAACTATGACTATTCTATATTAACTATATTATTATACGTTGAACACTTTTTTTTGTGTCACATCACGTAGCCGTAGCCCTATACTAAAATTTGTCATCAAAGCCTACTGATTGACTGATTGGACATTTCCGAGACTCTTCTAGAGTCTTTCACTTTCAACTTAACTTTAACATTTTAGTTTAAAGTTTTGAGTAAATGTAAAAAAAAAACCAACAAGGTTTAATTAATAACTTTATAAGGTCAGGTGTAAAAAAAAAAATGAAAAGTAAAGTAAAAAGATGTTCTTAATTATCACTTACTAATTTTGAGTAAATTTTACTTGACTTTTGATTGTTTTCACCTCAGTAATGAGTTTCACCTTTACTGAAATTTACTGTGTGTTTCACTTTGAAGTCTCACCATTATTTATTTATATTTCAAGTTTACTAAATGAAATGTCTAAGTCTAAGCAATAACAAACATTCAACATTACCAATAAAAAGTTGGTATTGTCATTGTTTTTTTATTGGGCTAGGAACTAGGATAATGACAGGTCATTGACCATGTTCATGTTAAAATGAATTGTAATTGTGTTCCACTCTACAGAAAGTCAAAGTGGCCGGCTGAGTAGCCCAACTAAAGTAAATGTCTAAAGTCTAAAGCTTAAACTTTAAGCTAATGTCAATGTGCTCCCCTTTACTTTTAATTTTAAAAATTATTATCTTCGCGTCTAAAACTAAAAGGCTCCATGAGTCCACAAGTTTGGGCGCCATTGCCATTGTCATATTCCAAGTTAAGATATACTTATCAAATCATTTGACATTTGCTATGCCTATGCTATCTCTATGTGTTTAAGGATTACATAAATTCTAAATGAGGACCTAGTTTAAACTTGTTAATTATCTAACCAAATCATAAATACTTTACATGCTAATTCTATAGCCAGTTCGTTCATAAGGTGACCTCCCTTCTTTTTGGAATAGAATAGTATAGGAAGTGTGTAACCAGCTTGTAAAGCCGTCCCCAAGAGTTACTAGTATTTTTTGTTTCTTTGGTAAACAGTGGCAATAGTGCGTAAATTAAAATTTGTTGTTGAAGACAAAATTTGTAGAACAATTTATTAAAACATTCACAAAAATAAATAAAATGAATAAATAAGACAAGTAAGTGCAGATGTTTAATAATATTTTATAGCTTCTGGTAGAGCAGTCGAATTTTGTAGAATGTAGACAAAAACTTGATGATCTACAATAACAACACCAATATTCAATATACATGCAGAAATCAGGTATGACCCGCTCGTAATCCGACCCCTCCCCCAACATTTTCCCCTAGATTTTGTCAAAAAATAGTCTGTTTTAGAATGATTATGTACGTTAATAATAATTTAATTTCATATTTTACAAAGGACAGTTCCCCAGCAAGCTGCTTGGCTTACAGTGCTTCCCATAAAAATAGTAACACACAAATATTTATAAATGCATTAATTTAAAACATTCACATCCTAATTATAAAACTAAAAAAACATAATGACGTTTTTTATACGGAGTGTCTACTGCTACGACAAAGTAACGGCAGACAACCCGAGTGGATATGGCTGGTGCTACGACATGTCGTAACGCCAGCAACATCTGACCGGGTTGTCTGCCATTACGACATGTCGTAAACAATTTTCTGTATTTCAATTATGCCATTACTAATACTTAAGTACTGAACCAAAGTTCTCATAATGAAATATCATGATCACTAGATAAGCTTATTATTATTAATGAATTTTAAAGGTTTAAAAGAAAATCTAGATATAGCCATTAAATGAAAAACAGTTATAATTTTAAAAAATTACTCTTTCTCATCAGCTTCGCTAGTTCAATTGATAGTCCGGTTGCTCTGCAATGATATGATACTAGTGATAGCGGGTTCGAATCCCGCCACCGTCATGTTTTTAAAAAAAAAAATTCATTTTTTTTTTTTTTTTTTTTTTAAAACATCATAATGAGTATGCTAATAATTTTTGTTATTATTCTGGAAAGCAGATACTTTGACTAAATCTGTTAACTCTTAAAGCACCATAAGGTTTTTGGAAAACTACCGCCTCAGTCCCGTAAGGATTTCCCGTATTACGATCAACCGATTATGAAATTAAAAAATTTGCGTAAAATCCATTTATAATATTATTGTCATACTGACTTCATTTTTAAGGCTAAGAATGGCTATTTTACGCATCCAAAAGACCGTACTGAGTTTGAAACAATATTTACCTGTAGTTTAGTACTATTATTTTAGTAATAAAGTATAACAAAAACGTATCTTCGAAAAAAAAACGTTAAAACTACCGAAAAACATCGCGAATCGAGCGAAAACAAACGGCCGCCATTGCCGGAAGTCAAATATATCGCTTTTCAAGCATTGAAGAGTTTTTACTTTCCGAGATCTCATTTCTAACGAGATTTGTATCTAGGGACGCTTTAGGGATAGCGGGAAGGGACGCATTACGACGCTTTGCGACTTTAAGAGTTAAAATAAAAAATATTTAGATTTTAGACTAGTCGTAACACTAGCCAATCCACATATGCTTGGCTAGCGTTACGACATCCGGTCAGGTCGTCTGCTGCTACGACAGTCGTAAAAATGTGTTATGTGCTTACTTACAGTTACGACTAAAACTGTATTTAATTATGCTAATATTATTTTTTTTTCTTTTTGATTCGCGAGTTGACACTCAGTCGGCATCACCAACGAAAAAGGTGAGGCAAGAGTTTAAAAAATGACTATAAACCATCACTGTTACTGTTACTAAATTTGTTTGAAAGATATTTTTGAAAAATTCTCTGAATTGAAGGCATCGCNAAGGAGGCATAGCGTATCATGCCCCGCAGACTTGCTCGTCATAAATAGTGCAAAGAGAGGCGGGTGGGGGGGGGCTGAGAAAACGGACACAAACAGCAGCACGAAGTAATGGGGAAAAAAGGCGAGTAAACGAGGAGGCCTGTGCGGTTGTTATTACCTGCCCCCCCCCCCTCAATAGTAATAGTATTAGTAATAGAGTGAAAATGATGCAGAAGGATGAATGGAATGGTAAGTTTCCTGTGAAAAGTCTGCACACGGCACATTTTATTATTCCACACGAAATAAATTATTTTAGGCCTACATTCTTGCGATTGTGCGCGAATCAGTTGCTTGCGGGTTTTCATTTACAGCTTCAGGCTTTACGGTATACTCTAAATTTTAATGTATCGGCATCACTTACACAAGTATACTAAGCAAAATCGGCTGATATACTTATAATCGGTAGACCAATACTAAAATTAAATCAAAATCTATTTTAAAAATGTATTTAAATAAATTTAGATTTTAGAATTAATACACACACAAATAATATCGTATTTTAATATATTAATGCGTTTACAATTTACAGAAGAGTTTCTTAAGATTTAATTCTTTCCAGTTCCAGGTGTTTACTGCAAAGAGTAACTAAAACTAGTCGTAGCAGAAGTTGCGTATGTCGTAGCACTAGTTTCCTGACTAATGCTAGGACATGTCGTAACGTTAGCAACATCCCACCGGGTCATCTGCCGCTACGACAAAATTGTCGTAGCGCTAGCCTCATCCTTTTTTATAACAGTCCTAAAAGGCTTAGTAGTAGGAATACTGCAAATGTGTGATGGTAGAGAATGCCATTGTTTGGTGGCAGAAGAAGAGAAAGATCTAACAGTCTAATACTTACCACTGATTCACTGTGGAAAATATTATTTATCAATTCAATAATGAGGAAAAAAAATTAATAACCATCATAATTTTTCCAATAGAAGTTGGACAATAAACTCCAGCTTGTATGGGTTTACTTATTATTTTGGTTATTAGTTGTGCTTGTGACCCATGCTGAAACCCATCTCCCTTACACACACACCTGGAAAAATCTTTGACTCCTAAATTTAAGTTTTCAACCTGATTGCTCATGACTATTATTTAGTTTTGTTTGTAAAAATTTTTTTTAAAAAGAATATGTGACATAGAGGTTAATAATAAAAAGCTGAGTGAAATTTTGATTACCGTTTACTAGCCTTTGATATTGTTTCATTAAGAAGAACAGGTCTTATGGAGCTGATGACAGCTACTTGAAGTTAAACTTCCAATATTTTTTAAAACCTGAAACTCATACAAACTCTTCATGAACGAATTCAGTACATCTGTGCTGCAGTTTAGTCATCTTGATCAAAATAAGGGAAGCAAAAATATCGGAGTATTTTTGCCTGCAGAGGAAGTGAAGCTCAAACGGACACGCATCCCTAAGCAGCCACCAATGATGTCAGATGGTGTCTTACCTACTTTGCCCAAATGTAATAAAGGGCCCAAACGTCCCCGCAGTGTTGTGTGGTACTATTTTGATAAAATTCTAAACGAACCACAGAGAGCTAGGTGCAAAATTTGTGGAGCTACTTGCCACCATGCCAATAACACATCAAATCTTTTCAAACATCTTCGAGTCAAGCACCCATCAACATATAAAGAAGCAGAAAGTCAAAGAGAAGCAGAGATGGAGTTGTATCTGGAACTAAAGGCAAAATCTGGCAAACCATTTATTCGCCCCGGCATAAGAGGCAGGCGACCAAAGTCCCTCACAGCAATCACTGCCCCAATAGTTAAGGCTGAAGACAGTGTTATGTTGAACACAAATGCTAGGGAAACTGTTGTGGTTAGAAAATCTTATGGGGCAGAGAAAGTAAAACAGACCATGACCAGAGCATTATTAAAAATGATCACAGTTGATCTACATACAGCATCTATCGTCAATGGGAAAGGCTTCAGAGAGTTTGTCCGTTCACTTGACGCTCGCTATGAAATTCCCAGTAAAAAGCACATTGTTAAAAATCTCCTCCCTGAACTAGCTGAGGAAACAAAACACAAGATTAAGCTTGATGTTGTTATAGCATCGTACTTTGCATTAACTGTAGAAACTTGGACATATCGTGAGTCTCAAGTCTTTATGACACTCTCTGCACATTTTATCAAAGACTCGTGGGAGATGTCTAGCATCGTGTTGGAGACCTTTGACTGTACAGAGGATAAAACAGGTAGGAAGTTTTCTTCTTACTGAAAACAAATGTATTGTTATTGAACTCATATTAAAATGCAAGTACCATTATTTAAAGATAAACTTCAATGCAATATTTTTGGTACTAAAGCTATTTTGATGATTTAAAAATAATTTTTTTGCTTTAGTTTGTGTAATTGCATTGATGATTATATGCTCTCTAAATTTTTAAGTAAGGTACAAAAATGTATAATAGAACATTCATGTAGTTCTTTTCTCTTAAGTAATTTGTTGTGTTTTTTTTTTCTTCCACACAGAAACTAACGTAGCCACAAGTTTCAAGAGAATTACTGATGAGTGGGGTATCACTGACAGAGTGATAGCCCTTGTTGCAGACAACTCAGAGGATGTTATTCACAGTGCCAGCTTGGTGAATGGTTGGGAGGAACTCATCTGCTTTGGCCACACCATAAATCAGGTGATCAGCCATGCATTGACATCGGTGGCAGAGCTTGTTAGGATCCAAAAAAAGACCAGTGACGCTGTGGCTTACTTTGAGAAAAGCATAAAAGCGTCAGACACACTTGCCGCAGTTCAACAGCAGCACAGCTTGCCGGTTCACAAACTCAAGCAAGAGAACCCGCGCTTCTGGACTTCCACCTATGCCATGTTTGAACGAATGGTTGAGCAGTACGAGGCTGTTAACACAGTTCTGTGCTTCCTAGGAAAAGACCATATGTGCTTATGTGATGATGAGGTGGAGCTGATCCGGAGTGTTGTTGAGGTTCTCAAACCGTTTGAGGCGGCTACCAAAGAGCTTTGCACCGAGCAGTACACCTACATGTCTAAAGTTATACCCATAGCCACTCTACTGCAGCAAGTCACATCTGTGGGTATTGCTACACTTCCAGGACCCCAGTCAGCTCTGAAAAATGCACTCATCTCACAGATGCAGCAGCATTTCACCAGTGTTGAAAACAACTACAAGCTGGCTGTGTCCACATTGCTGGATCCCCGTTTCAAACGCCATGCTTTCACGGATGCAACAGCTTTGGAGCTGGCTCACCAGCGCCTGCTTAGTGAACTTGCTACAGTTGTGCAAATTTCGGACACACCAACACTTCCTAATGACCCTTCTTATGCAAATGATACCACAGGCTCCTTTTGGAACATGTTTGACCGCAAAGTTTCTGAAGCTGGAGCCATGAAGACTTCAGCCTCAGAAGCTGACAATGAGACCCGCCGCTACTTTAAAGAAGCCAATATCCCCCGTAATGCAAATCCACTCAATTGGTGGAAGCTCAATGAGATTCAGTTTCCCCATCTGAAGGTTTTAGCCCAGAAATATTTATGTATTCCTGCAACATCTGCCCCATCAAATCGACTGTTTTCAAAGGAAGGTGATATAACTGCTTTCAAGAGAGAGCAAATTAAACCAGGAAATCTTCATACAGTGTTGTTTTTGAACAAAAATTTGGCCTGAAAATCCCACATTTTAACATTTATTTTGTGTATTCTTTTATTTTTATTATGAGGTTTAATTAAGATCCAAAATATTTAAAATGCTTTGTATAGATAGTTGCTACTTTTTTAAAACTGCTTTATATCCTTTTTAAAAATCTTCTCTGCTCTTCCTCTTTGCCTTGTTTGGTCTAATTAGCTCATCCATTGCTTTCCATTTCTCTCATTATCTGGCAAAGTTAATTCTTCTTGTTTTCTAGGGGCTACATCTTTCTTTATATCCCTAATTCCAAACAAGCAATTGTCTTGTAATCTTTGTTTTATTAAGTCTTCATTGTTTTTTTGGCACAACCATCTTCATTGGCAAATGTATTTCCAGCTTTCCAGATAAATGTGTTAAATGACATTTTCTTTATTTTATACCATTCTGTTGTATCTATATAGGTTTACTATGTTGTTCTTTGAAATATTCAATAGTTTTTATTAATAAACATTATTGTATATCCTTTCAGTTTCATTTACAACTTGTTTCAAAATGTTTCTTGTTTTCTTTTTTTTTCCTACAGTTTTTGTTTTCAAAGGAATCATTAATATTTTTAATCTGGCTTTTTAAAAACAAACACTTGAGCTGCTTTTATAATTTATTTTAAAAATAAAAAATAAAAAAACAAACATTAAAAACCAAAAGTCAGCATTTATGAATATATGAGACAGTTGTTTCATCATAATATGCTCCATTTAATTAGAAATGGACATTTGCCTTTAAATTTTTTTTTAATGTACTTGAAGATTGACTAATATGTTGTGTAAATGATACATGAGATATAATTGCACCCATTTGTACATAGCCAATTAGAAAATGTATTTAATGATGATAAAAACATATACAATGTGCAGATTATATCTTGCTCCTTTGTATGGTATTCTTCCCATAAAATGTTACCAATACAAGTGGCCGATCACCAGTATTACAGTATTTGTTAACACAGACCAAAAATTTACGCTATGTGTATAAGAGTGAATGTTCAATACTTAATACCCCATACCTTTCAGTAAATTATTGTCATTTCACTTTTTTTCTATGACAATGAAAAGGTCAGTGCTTCCAAAATAGGACTAATTTGAAATGGGAAGAGTTAGGTTATAGTGTTTTTGTTTATTATAGTAAGAAATATCCTGTTAAAATGTTAATTTCCACATCATTAAAAAAAGATACCTCGTTTTTATTGATGAACACTTTACCACAAATGCATTTGCTATCGTTATCGTTTTATTTGGTTTCTCTTCCACAGTTTAGGAAATATCTAAATATTGTTAAAAATAATTTACTAGTAATCCAACTTTAATATTACATTTTAGAATTTTAAAATACATACTATACACTTTATTATACTGACAGCTATCCACATGAAGTCTGATAAAACATATTTTTTTACTTTTGTAGCATCTTGTCTAAAATCTAGTTTTAACCCCATCCCCTCTCCTTGCCTTACCTTTATATTAGGTTATTTTGTGTTATACCCATTTAAGATGTGTGCCTGTAATGCCATGACGTTTCAAAGAAATATTTGAATCTAAATCCACCTGGACTTCCAAATCTTTATTTTTTTAATGTCATTTTACATGTAAAAAAAAACACACAACTATGTATTTGCAGTTAATTTCTTTGGAAATGGGTTGTTTTATTAATTTAATATCTTTTAAATGTATTCATGTGTTGCGAATAAATTTATTTATAGTAGGCACAGTAAATTGGTTGTGGATTTGAGACCAGTACATGATCTCAGAGTACAAATTGTCATCAGTCAAGCTAGTGAGGAGTTTACATAAAGCTATAGCCTAAGGTTGAAGTGATTTGTATTTAAATTATTTGATCTCTCATTTGATGCTGAGATTAGAACGCAGCACAATAAAATATTTAAAATATTTAATTTTTAATGTCTCCAACAAGTCCGATTCAGTGAATTAGCATGCTTTCTGTTTTGCATTTCTGAAGAGAAATATAATGCATGTAAGGACTACTCCATAAGTGCAGTCATTAGATCTTGTTAATTTTCTTTTTGTGTTTAATTAGTGTCAGTTTTAAAAAATAATCAAATTGTTGGTAATTTCAAGTTGTTTGATAACCAAGAAGCTTTGGTTTCCGCCTGATACTTAAATCTTTGGGTGAACATGTTTAAATGTTGATTAGCATGAAACACAATTTTCACATCCCTGGTAGTTTGCAGAGCCCTAATTCAAGGACCTCAGCTAAACTTGATTTTAAACAACTTTTGCTTGTTTAGGAAAAGAGGGTTATTTTCTTGAATAAGTTTTTCTTGCCTCTGAAAAGTTTCTTTTATCATATTGAATTGAATGATCACTTACTTGTGACCTATAAATTCTCATCACAGCGATCACAGATTTACATATTAAATGAGCTGGTGTTGGCATGTGACACTTCATTATGTTAGGCTTGGGTTTAAAAGTGATGGCTCTTAGAGGGAGGAAAAATGCATTAAATTGTGAGTGTGGGTAAATAAAGAGATGCATAAAACTACAAGTCGAAATAAATTTTACAGGTATATAAATAACTTTTTTTTTCAAATGTTGCTATTTCATAAGGGAAAGCACAAGTGTTTGTTTTGGAGCAGTGGTATTGGACATTGCTACTGCTATTATATCACTTCTGTAAATCTTTTATAAAAATGTCATAATGCAAAAATTAAACATTTATAAAATATACCTAGATTTCTGCTTTTAATGTATTTTTTAAATGTAAAATTCCCCCCCCCCCCTTTTTTTTTTCTTATGCAACACCATGTTATTACAATACATATCTTAATCATATTGAACATGTTAAAATGATGAGTGCATGTGAATTTGTTGAGAGCAACAGCTGATGCTATCACTAAAACTATTATTTTTTTAAAAAACTGCTACAAAAATTTGGAATAAAACTAATAGGACTGCACTTGAATTTGGTAAAAAATAAAAAAAGTAATTAAAAAACACCACATTTTTCTTGGAAAGAGGAAAACAAATGCACAGAGTTTAGTTGTTTGCCTTTATATTTTAGTTGAATGCCTATGGTAAAATTGCTTTTTCCATATATTTTTTTGTTGTCTTTTATTTTTTTTAAGTTTAACCCCCCCCCCACCATTAACTTATAAAACTATTTAACCACATTTTCTGAGAAGAGTAAAATATTTAGCTGGTTATCTGTAAAGCAATTTAAGGTCTTTGAATAAAGATCAGCTTTTACCTTTTCTGGATAAGACAATGGAACTTGAACAATCTCTATGTTTTTGTTACATCGCTTAGTAATAGGAAAAGCACCTGACATGCAATCGCCTTTTGGGCATTCAATACTTCCTTGAAAAATACTCAAACTGTGGACCATTTTAAAAGTGTATTATTTTATTTATTTTTTTAAAATTTTTAAAAACTCTACATGGATGCTGAGTCAAAACAAAGAAAAAAAATTCCAATCAAAAGTTATGACATTCATGTCGAAATTTACCATATTTACTCCACTGCAGAAATCAAAACATAGCAGTAACAATAAATAAAAAAGGGGAATATATCAAAGATAAAATAGTGTTCTTCTATTTCAATAACTCATTAGAAACAAATTGATTTTCCTTTTTCTGGACAGGTATGGGCTTAAGGATTTCATTGTTTTTATCATAAATCATTGATAAAAAGGAACCTCTCTCAGAAATAATAAAAAAATAATTAAACGCCTAGACCAAATGTTGCACTTTCCAGGCTTGTACAGTGCAGGAACAAATGTCATATAGATAGAAATATTTTATTGGTCACTTCAGACAAACCTCTCATGTTGCACATCAAATTTAAATATAAGAGATTGTATGCATATGGACTTAAGACCTTTCCAGGTCTGCTTATTTCATTGGCTAACCAGTTAACCTGTTCGCCTTTTTAAAAAAATGTTTATCATCTTCATGTGTTTTTATCTACCTGACGTAATAGTAATATTACCAGAGCACACCTAGCATCTTTTAGCAACACACGTCTAGAATAAAACAAGATAAGCTCAATAATTCAGTCCTTCCAATTACGTATTTTAAAAATTTCAGTTGATGCTGATTATCATACCATAAAGATAGAGAAGTAAAATGAATAAAAAGCTCTAAATTGTGTGTGGGATGGGAGCCAATGTTGTGTTAAAAGAACCAACTAGCCTGAACCCATTGGCCTATGAATGGCAAATCCATCGCCCTCAGTTTAATCATTTGTTGTCCTAAGGAAAGTTAGGAGGAAATATCTTAAATTTTGTTTTTCATAAGTTATATAAAAATTAGGGCTGCGGAAATTACTGATTAATTTCTCGATTAATTGGTAAATTATGTTATCGATTAAAATTATTTTAATCGATAAATTTGTGATTAAAATTAAAGAAATGTTGTTGTTTTTTTAATTCTATTTATTAATTTTAAAAAATGAATGACAGTTATATTTCTTTTATTATTTTATTGAGTACAAACTTCTCTGTTAAAAAAAGTTGGAAAGTGTAAACTATAAATTGAACTGTTTTATAAGAACAATGAAATAAAAATAAAAACAACATTGCTTTAAAATATTTTACAATAACAAAATTTAAATTCATAGACATTATATGGAACTACTTACATTTTAATATATCTCCTAACAATATTATATCTTTTAAATTAAATTAAATACTTATGGGCATTGCAAAAAATGCCATAAAAGGGCATTAAATGTGAAGGAAAACAACATAGTGAAAAAAGTGATTATGAGGTCTTAGAAAAATTTTTAACCTTTGAACCATTTGGGATACAAAGATGATTTTTATATTTTTACTAATCATTAAACAATTTCTACACAGCTGAATTACTTTTATATTTATAAAATTAATTAGAAATTCTCATTCAAGTGCCTAAACTTTAACACGTTATTTAACTTATTTTCACTGCTAACTATGTTTCAAAAATAACAACAGCAGAAGCACAAGTCGCCCATTTTTAATACTTCCCTTGAAATTTTCACTTTAATGACATCATACATCTTTATTTCTAGCTTTAACAAAATTATCGATTAATTAATCGGTAATTTTTCAAAAGTTAACTATTAAATTTAATTTAATCAATAACAGCCCTAATAAAAATATTTCATTGACAAAGCAAATATGTATTTTCAAAAATAAAATTAACTAAAGTATTAATTATATCCCTAACTTAATCATGAATGTAATGCCACATTGGAAAGCATGAACTTTATTATTTTAAACATCTAATTTTCTTATTTCACTATTTAATAGTGAGAGAGCCAAAACAACTAATTTCCCACACATCTTCTGTTTTGCCACTTTCTTTAGATGTGTTGTTTCAATTTGATCACAATTTAAGTATATAAAGATGTCTAAAGGAGAAAATGAATGCTTCTGAAGTCTTGAATAGGTACAGTCAGTGGCCGTCATTATGAAACATCTTAAGAGATTTTCAAAGCTAGTACATCATATAAACTCTTTACCTAACCTATTCCTTTTAAACAAATGACAGCAAAATACCAACATACTACCATTTTTACATAAAGTTAAAAGGTGTACAAATTTGTTTTTAAAAAATTCTGTCTCCCAATCTGGAATGTTTTTATCAGATATTCCTTCTTTTTTTAATTGCTGGTTAAAAAATAATTTATTTTGTAGATAAAACACGGTTTTATCAACGATTGGGAATATAACTATGAGACTCTCCTAGAGTAAGATCACTTTGCTTATCACTAATCAAGACTCGCATCAGAAATTAGTTTATAAACTCAGACGTTTTTATTTATTTTACAATTGTCCACAAATGCTATTTTAAAGTTTCACTTAAGTTGCTTATGCCTGAAAAATTCGTGATCCTTAACATTTTCCCTCTTGCTAGGTGTCCCTGCTGATAATAATAGCAGAACAGAAGGAGAACATTAAGTCATCAGGTGACAATGAGCAGGCTGAAGGCAGTAAGATAACATCAACCATCAAAGAACAGCACAGAAATGAACAAAATCTTGTTGGTTTGGCAACTAGAATCATGTCTGATGCTGTGAAACAGTTCATCAATGTGGGCATTAAGCACAGCCAGAAGTCAGGAAATCAGGTGAGAATGATGGTCCTTGTCTACTCTATCAAGTTAAGAAAGCTTCCAACATGAAATAATAAGGGATTTGTCTAATCAATATAAATAATGTTTAATGAAATCGAAATGATTTAAAAGCTCCTATTTATTAAAGAAAAAACAGTATTTGTCTATTTCTATTGCTTTATTCCAATTTGAAATGAAAGTTAATAAATAAATTTTAACTGTGAAACACATTTAACATTTCCCATTCATTGAAAAACAAAAGTATTTCAATCATTCTGTCATTAGACATTTGTGTATGCCCAACTGAGGCACATTTGAATTTGAAATCTTACATGTCCTTCTCACTGATCTTTTAGGTATTCACACCATTCAAATTATCAACTGTGATCTTTATGTCCACAGATTCAAAATAAATTCTGAGTTATTTTATTTGATAATATCCATAAACACATACATTTTTCTATTGTTGCTGATTCCCAGCCTCACTAAACCGTATTAGTTTTTTAAAATCCTTTATATTAACTTGTGGCGTCTGCTTGATTGATGCGATATTTGATTGTTTGCCCAAAAACTTTGAATAGACTTTTAGCCCACTTCCTCATATGCTAACGAGTTGAAATTTTGCAGGCAGACTCGTACTGACGATAAAAATGACCTATAAAAATTTCAGTATTATCGAATGGACTGTAATTAAAATAATGAATTTTTAGATTATCTTTATTTATCTCTTTGCAACATGTTAATTTGTGGGCTATAGTGTAGCGGTGCGTATTATATTGAACAACCTTTTTAATATTTTCCTGTCGCACGGTGCAGTGCGTTTTATATTGATTATTGATGATACTTTTTAAAAATATATTCCTGATCTGTAAATGTAATTGCTAGTCTGTCTTGTGGTGTGCACTATATTAAACATGTTTTTATAACTATTTTCCCATAATCACATTGAACTGAAATTTATCAGGCAGGCTAGTAGTTGTTTTTTTAGTAAATGGAAAACAGGTAAACAGGGTATGAGTTAGCCTGAAAAGACTATACAAAACGGCATTGCTTTGTATGGTCCTTTCAGGCTAACTTATACCATGTTTACCTGTTTTCCATTTACTAATTAACAAAGATATAAAACTAAAATGCTATCTCACCCTGGTGAGACCTATACTAGAATATGCATCTTCAGTATGGGACCCATCCACCAAAGAAAATATTGATAAGTTAGAACAAATCCAAAAAAGAGCTGCCAGATTCATTACTGGAGAATACTCAAAACTGACAAGAGTAACACCATTAGTTAAATCATTAAACCTTGAAACACTAGAGGATAGAAGAACCAAGAGTAAATTAGTAATTATACATAAGGCAATTAATTCTAATTTAGAAATACAACACAAAGATAACCTAATACAACCCTCAAATAGACATAAAGACAAAAACACCTTTCTTATTCCATATGCAAGAACAAACACATACAAGTTTTCTTTCTTTCCGTCCGGTATTCGGGCGTGGAATGGGTTGCCTGAAGAAACCAGGAAAGCCACCACTTTATCATCTTTTAAAACTCTAGTAAGAATACAGGACTAAACACAAACCATAGAAATACGTAGGACGCAATAATCTTCTGTACAGAAGGAGCGTCTGTAACATATAAGATAAGATAAGATAATTAATAAGCCTGATTGCAGTCTCACCCCCATTTTGTTCACTAGTTGTTGTTTTTTTTACTATAAATCCATTATATATGAAACATAACTACAATTTTGGAATCTTGGATTGTCGTACAATGTGTATTTTAATGAACATACTTTTAGTTATGTCTCGTAAATAAAGGTATTAAAGTAACAAAAATTGTTGTTTTTTTGTTTTTTTTTTATTATCTCCCCTTTTTCTTACAGGAGTTTGTCACCAAAGTAGCATCAGCAAATGAGAACCTGACCATTCTGACTGACCAACTGTTAATTGTGGCCCATCGCTTTGAGTCAGGGACAGCACCTGAAAACATCAAGCAGATTTTGTGCCAGGCAGCCAAAGATCTGTTACAAGGTGTTCTTAAGGTTTGTTCTTTCAGGTTATTCAGTGTTTTGTTTATTAAGTTGTTTAGTTCCTTACGCAAGGAATGTTTTTGAATAAGTACTTATTTTGCTGTTAGTTTTTTTAGAGTGATTTGCCAACCTTACTTTTAGCTTGGCTACCACCAGATGAGTGGTCAGAGAGCATTACTATCTCTCCTCCAGTTATGTGTCTCTCCAATTTTTTTTTGTGTGGTGATGTCGATTATTTTCTAACTTTAATTTTTTTTGCTGGTAAGGCCCATGTCATTTTGTACCATAGTTTTTGTGTGTTGATGTTGATTATTTTCTAACTTTTATTTTTTTGGCTGGTAAGGCCCATGTCATTTTGTACCATAGTTTTTGTGTGTTGATGTTGATTATTTCCTAACTTTTATTTTTTTGGCTGGTAAGGCCCATGTCATTTTGTACCATAGCTTTTGTGTGTTGATGTTGATTATTTTCTAACTTTTATTTTTTTGGCTGGTAAGGCCCATGTCAATTTGTACCATAGCTTTTGTGTAGGAAGATGCCAATTCTACTCTTATCACCAGTTTTGTTAATCTAAATATGGGGGCAAACATGCCAACTCCTTAGCTTCATTCATACGGTTGAGATTAATAATTGTTAATGTTTCTTTTTAAGCAATAGGTTATATGGAAAGAAAAATTATGTATACATGAGCAAATTTATTTATTTTGGGGATTGGACATTTTTTTAGAAAATACCCAACGATCCGTTTGAATTAATCTCATCTGATGTTATGTTATTCAGAAAATGTAATTCATGTATTAAGACATTTATTGAATTTTTTTTTCCAGGTGCTTTTGGTAATTGACGACTTCTATGTGAAAGATTTACTTCAGAAAACTGATCTAATCCTGTCTATATTAAAGGGAGTCAACTTGGCTGAGGATTATTTCCTCATCAAAAAGAGATTAGCTGTAAGTTTTTTTTTTTACTTCTTTCATTAGAGCAGCTTAATTAATTGTAAAATTCTCAGTTTATTAGCCAGCAGGCATTTTATTGCTTTATCTCTGACGCACCATATACGTTATCATAAAAAAAAGTAAAATAACTATTTTATTTATTTTTTATAATTTATTGTTGTGGATACAAGTAAAATGTTGCCTTATATAAAATAAAAAAATTTCAAGCATTTTAGCTGAATAACTTGTAATAAAATAAAACAGCATAGATGAATAATGTACATAAAATACTTTGTCAAAATGAATCTTTCCCACTTCCCTTCTTGTTTGATCTCAGTACTTGGCTGCTTCAGTAATGTCCCTTAGAGGCTTGCTGTTTAAACGTGGACAAAACCTGAGCAGCAAAGACTGCCGCGACCAGCTGACCATATGGGGTAATGTCTTACAGAGCAACATTCGACTTCTGCACCAGGTGACCCGTACTTGCACCCAATACCCCGGCAATGTCTCTGCCAAGGTAAGTGGAGATTTAAGTTCCACAAAAGTGATTTCATTTTTAGTTATCATTTTGTTAGGTTGAAATTATAATTTCATTCTCATGTCACATGCCAACACGTCATCACTCAAATTTACTTTTCCAACATGTTTTATCATGCGCTAATTTTGTTGGGATGAGTTTGGATACCTGAAACAAATAAGTGGACCTTTTAGATTTTTTAATTTTATAAAAGCAAAGAAGTGATTTTAATTTAAGAGAGATGGGAAATTATTTAGGTTTAAAAGCAATGAAAATATTTTGTCAATTATTTTTCGTTAACATCTAGGCCAGCTATGATTCAGTGCAGCAAGAAATTATACAAGCCTGTGAGAAAATCAAGCAGCTGTTGTTGTTTGGCCCTGATGAAGATGACATCACCATCAGTTTTGTTAGAGTTGTGGATAAGGTAAGCAACCGCTCCCTATTGGAGTCTTATGGGATAACAAGACTGTCAGTTGTGTCAGAACTATCGTTAGGGTAAACAAATGCTCCCAGACTGTCATTTGGGTAAGATCTGTCGTGAGGGTAAACCAATACTCCCAGCTGTCATTTGGGTAAGATCTGTTGTGAGGGTAAACCAATACTCCCAGCTGTCATTTGGGCAAGATCTGTCATGAGGGTAAACCAATACTCCCAGGCTGTCGTTTGGGTAAGATCTGTCATGATGGTAAACAAATGCTCCCAGACTGTCATTTGGGTAAGATCTGTCATGAGGGTAAACCAATACTCCCAGACTGTCATTTGGGTAAGATCTGTCATGCGGGTAAACAAATGCTCCCAGACTGTCATTTGGGTAAGATCTGTCATGAGGGTAAACAAATGCTCCCAGGCTGTCATTTGGGTAAGATCTGTCGTGAGGGTAAACCAATACTCCCAGCTGTCATTTGGGTAAGATCTGTTGTGAGGGTAAACCAATACTCCCAGACTGTCATTTGGGTAAGATCTGTTATGATGGTAAACAAATGCTCCCAGACTGTCATTTGGGTAAGATCTATCATGAGGGTAAACCAATACTCCCAGACTGTCATTTGGGTAAGATCTGTCATGAGGGTAAACAAATGCTCCCAGACTGTCATTTTGGGTAAGATCTGTCATGAGGGTAAACCAATACTCCCAGACTGTCATTTGGGTAAGATCTGTCATGAGGGTAAACCAATACTCCCAGCTGTCATTTGGGTAAGATCTGTTGTGAGGGTAAACAAATTTTCCCAGACTGACGTTTGGGTGAGATCTGTCCTGAGGGTAAACCAATACTCCCAGACTGTCATTTGGGTAAGATCTGTCATGATGGTAAACAAATGCTCCCAGGCTGTCATTTGGGTAAGATCTGTCGTGAGGGTTAACAAATTTTCCCAGACTGACGTTTGGGTGAGATCTGTCCTGAGGGTAAACCAATACTCCCAGACTGTCATTTGGGTAAGATCTGTCATGATGGTAAACAAATGCTCCCAGACTGTCATTTGGGTAAGATCTGTCATGAGGGTAAACCAATACTCCCAGGCTGTCATTTGGGTAAGATCTGTCGTGAGGGTTAACAAATTTTCCCAGACTGACGTTTGGGTGAGATCTGTCGTGAGGGTAAACAAATGCTCCCAGGCTGTCATTTTGGTAAGATCTGTCGTGAGGGTTAACAAATTTTCCCAGACTGTCGTTTGGGTGAGATCTGTCGTGAGGGTTAACAATTTTTCCCAGACTGTCGTTTGGGTGAGATCTGTCGTGAGGGTTAACAAATACTCCCAGGCTGTCATTTGGGTAAGATCAGTCGTGAGGGTAAACAAATGCTCCCATATGGCGTCTTTAAGGAATAACAATACTGTCATTATTTTTAAAAAACTTTAGGAAGGGGTTAACTGAAATGCCTGGCGGGATTGACCTTTTGCCAGCTATTATTTATAAAATACAGCTGCACTGCGGCCCTGTAATAGGTCTTAAATTTATATCAAATTTGGCCAACATTCCTTTGGAGTTGTGATCTGTATTTTGTCAACATTTTATAAATAATATAAAAGCTGGTGTTTTTGTTTCATTTTATTTAGCTGAGGTAAAGAATGATGTTATTATGCTTGATGTTATTTGCACCCACATAGATAATATGTGACACTGATACTTGCTAAAAGAGGAAAAATTATTGGTTTTGTGATACACATATTTCTTAAGTTGTTTTTTTACCAAATAAAACTCCTTCTCTCTTGATAATAATGTCTGTTTTCTTCACAACCACCCACGTGATAAAGGTTTTGTATATTGCTATGATTATATTCCCTCCCCCCCCCCTCCAGGTCATGGACGTTCTTGCAGAAGCCCAGCGCAGTGAGCTGAGTGAAGACTTTGAGAGTGATATAGTTGCCTTGGTGCAGCACAGCATGGCGGTGGCCCACTACTCACATGGGGTCTACAAGGATGTCATTGTGACGTCTTGCCACAGGGTAAGAAGAGCCTGTTGTTGTCCAGATGACACCTTAAAAAGAAGGCGTGACGCCATCTTGATGGCTGACCCTTGCGTTGTGACGAGTTGATTTGACAGCAAAAAAACTTGTCAAGAGAGAAATGAATTATAGATGTCAAATGCTAACACTTACATTCAATTTTTTAAAATGACAACATTTTGACCTAGATCATGATTCTAACATTTAAAAAAGATTGCTTTAAAGTCATTGCTTTTTTCCTTTCATAAAAATTTATGGCCCAATGCCTAGGGCATTGGGCCATAAATTTTTATGAAAGGAAAAAAGCAATGACTTTATAGCAATAGACAATAATTTAATTCAAGACTCAGGTAAACACACAGGATAAAAACATCTTTCTTGTTTAATAAAAATCTTCCTTATTCTCATGTGGCTTTGGATCATGGAATAAATTATATAAACAACCTTGGAAAGCCAAAACGCTATCAAGATTCAAACTGTAATAAAATTGAAAGAATAGTCAACAAACCATGGATAAAAATAGGATGCAATAATCTTCTGTAAAGGTGTGTCTGTGATAAATATGATAAGATAAGCTTGAACTTACAACTACTTTTTTCTTTCTTGTTTGAAAAAGCAGTTGAATTTATTCCCCCTAATTTCTTTACTGCTCCTTTTGAGCTTCAGCGTGAAACCTTAGACTCACTATTTACCTACTTTACTTGTCTAACCGGCTCATTCCTACCTGCTATTTTCCTGTGGATAGAGACCTGAAAAAATTCAACTGTGCTTTCGTTTGCTAGAGTGGCTAAGTAACAATTATGAATTTGAACCAATTTAACTCTCATTTTTATATCAGGGATAGGATAAACACTTTACTCCAACTGACCCACTGCCATCAGGCATCAGTCCAAGATTTTTTTAAATAATTATTTTTAAAACATTTTTTTGTGAGGAGGGGGGTGGTATGTGTGGGGAGGAGGGGTGTTAGACTAGGAGATTTATGATAATTTGACTCCTATGAGTACATAAAAGTTGGTTATTTCCTATATTGTTTTAAAAAAAGAGCTTTGCGTATCACAAAGAAAACAACAACCCTGCAACGACATGAATGTTTCAGATGCTGCAGCTCAAGGCCCAGCTTGTTGAGCTCAACCTGGCCATCAAGGATTCTCCCACCCAGAGACAAATGAGGTGACAGCTTACGTCTCTGTCTCAGCTTTTCCTGTTCAATCCAATCACATCTTTGCCTCATTGACAATCTGGTCAGCTTTTCTACTAAATTTTAATATCATTATTTGTTGTTTTTGTTGTAGTCTGCTGCTCAACATTCTCACTAAGCTCTTTCACTCTCATAAATCAAACTTAAAGCAATGGCTCTGAAATGATTTTTGTACTTGTTCCATGAGAATGGGAAAAAAGTGTGTGTTGGTTTACTGGAAATAATCCAAGAGTAATTTGCGATTGCTCTCTTCATTCATCAGAGTTGATTTTGCTAAGCTTTGTGAGAAAATGCTTGATGAGGTCTGCGACCTCGAGAAACATGTGAACATGACCTTGCTGCAGCTTATCATTGAGACCTTCCTCAGCCCAGTGGAGGAAGTTTTAAAACTTAAAAAAGTGGCTTTTACACAGGTACGGTGGCATGAATTAATGTGGGACTTGCATTTTCACAAACATTTTAACTACATGGAAAGATTTTCCCTTATAGACTATCCCAACTATAGAAATATTAAATCTTTACCTCGTTATCTTTATCCTAGAGTCTTCCCCTTTATCTTTACACAAGATTTTCTACCCCCTATTTTTACCAGATGGTTGTGCCCTTAAATTTTAACCAATAATTGTAGTACACTTAATTTTTAACCAATGGTTGCAGTACCCTTAATTTTTAACCATTGGTTGTAGTACACTTAATTTTTAACCAATGGTTGTAGTACACTTAATTTTTAACCAATGGTTGTAGTACACTTAATTTTTAACCAATGGTTGTAGTACACTTAGTTTTTAACCAATGGTTGTAGAACCCTTAATTTTTAACAAATGGTTGTAGCACACTTAATTTTTAACCAATGGTTGTAGTACACTTAATTTTTAACCAATGGTTGTAGTACACTTAGTTTTTAACCATTGGTTGTAGAACCCTTAATTTTTAACAAATGGTTGTAGTACACTTAGTTTTTAACCAATGGTTGTAGAATCCTTAATTTTTAACCAATGGTTGTAGTACACTTAATTTTTTTTTACCCAAGAATGACCCTTAAAGTCTACCCTAAAGTTGTATCTTGAATCTATTCTACAGTGTTGTACCTTAATCTGTCTTTAACTAAAAGATGTACCCTTAATCTGCACTTAAGTGCTTATTTGAATACATACCATACCTAGTTCAATGGGAATTTCCATTTAAACTTGTCAAGAAGCCATTCATTCAGTGCTTGTATCCAGGGCTGCATGTTGTTGAAAAGTAAAACTGAGTAAAATTCAACACCCTGCCCCACAAAGAAAAAAAATACAAGAAAGAGAAAATAATTGTAATTCTATATTGCTTTACGAATTGTTCAAAGTGTGCCGCAGCTCAGTACTCGGACCCTCACATGACCCAGGTCAGCAAGTTCACAACATTCACAGAGCACATCTGTCACATAGCTACACTGGTGGCCGCCAGCTCTACGGACAGTGCAAGTAAGCTGTTGACTTTTATTAGTTTTAAATGTAGTGAGTTTTCTGGCTTCTCTGTGATGATGCATTGACTTGGGGACACATTAAGTTAACATTTAATGCCCCATAAGGTTTTCGGTGCACTTCTGCTTCAGTCCCGTAAAGATTTTCCGTTTATTGCGATCAATGGATTATGAAATTAAAAACTTTGCGGAAAATTTATTTATGTTATTGTCATACTGACTTCATCCTAGGATAAGAATGGTTTATTTTATGATTCCAAAAGACGGTCTTGAGTTTAATACTATTTTTACCTGTAGTTTAATACTATTATATTTACAAAACAGTGTAGCAAAATCACATCTTTAAAAAAAACACGTAAAAAACTACCACAAAACTTCGCAATAACACTTGCAAAGGCAACCGCCGCCATTTCCGGAAGTCGAATAAAAGCTTCTCTCACTAAATGAAGAATTTCTACTTTCTATGATTTCATTACTAAAGAAAGCTCTATCGAGGCACATTTTACCGCGCTTTGGTATTAGAGACAAGGCGCACATTACTGTGCCTTAGGTCAAGGGGATTAAACGTTAAGTTTCAAATTGAGTGGAACAAGCAAGGTATTTGTTTGCACCTAAATGGATTATAAAAATTTTACTGTCTAGTTAATTGGAGAAATTGCAGTTCAGGGTTGATTGGGTTTTGGGAGAGGGAGGGATTTTTTGGATAGTGTTGGTTTTTATTTTTTGGATGCATGGTTTTTGGTATTGGGGGTTTGTGAAGTAAGACGGGGTTGAGGTTGGATTGAAAAAAACCAGTGTTTACGCAAAGGAGGGTTGACAGCAGTGTTCCCTTTAAGCTGCACGGCCGCGCAGGTATCTGACTATTACCATGCAGTAGTTGAAATATTTTGTAAAATATTGCACAGAAATTGGATGCTCTGTAACTTTGCACAAGTATTTGTGCTTTTCACACAGACCAACGAGCCTTAGAGGAAACATTGGTTGATGGGTGACTTTGCTCTATAATCCTCTCACTGTTGTTGTCTTACTCATTACTGTTGTGTATTCCAAAATAAATACCCTGTAAACCCAGACCCCCCCCAGCTGCAATCTCATGTAGATTCGAAAATGAAAATTACTCTATTCTTGCTGGTGGACTGGTGGTGGCAGATGCCCAATAGCAATAATTTAAATATCTTCTTGCTTCTGTCTTCTAGAGGTTCGAGAAATATTGACAGCCGTCAAGGGGCTGGAGTCCATTGATCCTGAGGTAACTCCTGCGGTCATCATGAACTGCCAGGATCCAAGGGACAGGTCATCCAATAAACACCTTGACCGCATCCTCGAGAGGTGGCTGAGAGAGGTCAAGGTTATTACAGATGCCATTGATTCTATTGTTGACCCCAGGGTTCTGATGGACATGAGTGGTCAGTGGCACTTTGCACCTGAGTATTGAGTACATAAAATAGAGTGTTAAGGGGCTGAATGAAGATTTACATAGCAATTAAACTTCAAATTTAATTAAGATTCATATTTAAAACAGTGGATGCCCCTCATGGACGAGAAGGCTCAACAACATATTTTTACAAATAAATTAGAAATGTGAAATAAAGACAGGCAGACCAACTTTATAAAAAGGAATTTGAATTTTATAATCTAAATATAAATTTATTACATATTTACAAAAGCAAAAATTTCTTAATTATTATTGTTTCTAAAAACATGTTACTAATGTTAAAATTTAAAAAACCAAAATATGTACTTTTTAAACAATTTTAAGAATTTAAATTGTAACAAAAAATCATTTTTTTTAAATCTAGAGAGCTTGTTAGTTCAAGAAATACAAGACTTCAAGAAGATGAATGATGGATCACACCCGGATCTGGTCAAATGCTACATGAGAGTGAAAGGCTTAGTAGATCGTCCGATAGCTGTCGCAGAGCGCCTGGTTGACGAGAGCAGTGACCCCATATACCGCAACGGGCTCCGCTGTTTCATACAGACGTTGGCTGAAAGTAAGAATCATGTTGGTCAACTCCCAGAAGCTGACACTGATGATGTCCTCTTGTGTTTGAAATTGTTGTGGCAAACCTGTGTTTGTGTATGATTTTGAATGTATGGCTCTCTCAACCTGCTAGATGTTCCTTGTGGGGTAATGCCTACACAGTTACCTGTGCCTATTTCATTTTGCTACTGGAAAGATGGTATTGTTTCACAACTTTTGAGAGAACACCGCTGATCAATGTTCCCTTGAAGCTGTGCAGCCGCACAGATATCTGACAGATGCCTCGAGGCAGTTTAGAAATAACCGTGCAGGAAATTTTAATAACCACAAAATAATATCTGTTTGTGGGGTGTAGAATTTTTTTAAAATTGGATGGTGTGCAGCTTTGCACATGAGCTTTTTTTATTTTGCCGAAGAACCAATGAATCTAAGAGGGAACATTGCCACTAATACAAACTAACATGGAGTAAAACTCTGATGATTGACACCACAGAATGTCTGGAACCATTTACATGAAAATTGTCAACACACTTGACTCGATTTATTACCATGTCCCTTTTGATTACAACGCCAAATACATTCTAAACCCTCTTTAGATACGAGATCTTTTAGAGAAATCTTTGACCCTTTTCAAAGATATTTATAGTTTTATTGATTTGGTGCATATGTAAGAATTTCATGATTCCTAGGAATGTCTGAGGCAGACCTGGTGTTCAGGGAACTCCTCCAGACCACACACCCAAACACCAAGCAGTTCGACACTGTAGAGAGGAGGCTGACCATGGTCCAAGAGTCACTGAGAGGTCTGAGGGAGGGGCTGGACGCCAAGGCCCACCCCCACCTGTTGAGCCATCAGAGGTTGCTGTTTAAGTACAGGCCAACAACAGAACAGGGTCAGTACCATAAGTTACCTTACTTGTAACCAGCTTTTCATTTAAGTCCACAACATTTTTTAAAAAGTAGCCTTTAAATTTAGTGCTTTAAAAAAATTTAGTGCTTTTTTTAAAAATATATATATTTATAGTTAAGAAATTCAAACCCTTTTTAAAATATGACATCAAATAAAACATTAAGATTTACAAGAATCCTGAGCAAACATTCTGATGTATTTTTAAGTGCAAAATTGTGACATTACAATAACAGGTTAATGATTAAGTTAATGCATTTCTTTTTCAATGCCTGAGAGAGAAGATAAAAAATGACAACTTTATATAAGCAGAGAATTGATTGGTTTCATTTGATGGGACATGCTCATTTATCATATAATACAAAGAGATTGGTTGGGTAGATAGTGATGTTTTTATTTCATGTTTTTTTGGAATGTGAGTGGGGATAGTTATTTCAGAAGCTTGTCTTTCATTATTCTTATTGTTGCTTTAATTTTTTATTTTAATTTTAATGATTTTTTTTTCATTACAATAATTAGCAAATCTGTTTTTGAAAAAATCTCATGCTTGAGATTTGCTTGTTTTCAGTGGTTCAAAATTTTATATATAAAAAAATTTATTGTGTAGGGTTTTGTAAAAAAAATATAATATGTCTAGGGCCCTTTTTTGTTTTGCAGTAAAACTGAAGCAAGAGAGGAAGCAGTTGAAAAACGGGGATGCCAAGAAAAAAATTCTTAAAGCAGATTTGAAACTGAAAGATGCGAGGAAAGAGAAAGCAGAGCCTGGTTCAAAGACAACCCATATAGGTTTTTAGTCAAATGTTACTTTTGTCTTAAAATAATTTGTCCTCGGTTTTTTTTTCAAATCAATAAATCTTGACCAATTCACTAAAATTTCAATTTAGTAATTAATCCTATGGCACCTGTTTTGCATTTTTTTTTGGGGGGGGGGGGGAATTCTTGGAAATTAACAGGGTTTTCTAATGACATATTGGGGTTTTCTGAGTTTCCTGTATGCTACAATACTGCTGGCTGAGAATGACAAATTGCTACAACACTTTACTGAATACTTTATCCCGGATATCATTTTCATTTTTAAAGATGAAAAAATAAGTACAATTTGTACCACAAGATATGCTTCATTTGAAATTTACTTGAAAAAATTTGTCTCGTGGAATCAAATATGCCATTATTCATTCAACCATTTTATTATTCATTGAACAATTGACTCAACAAGCTTCCTTCATTCTGTTTTGCCGGAGGACAAGTTCAAACAAGGAACTTTTGAAAGCTGTAGAGCATTTATAATATTATTGTGAAGTGAAATTACTTGATGCAACCAGCTTTTGGAGGCACACAGCATTCTTCCACTTACTGCAACATCCAGATAAGATTGTGCCATAACTCAAATGCCTGGTTACTTTTTTTTAATTGCTCTGAGGCCAGCTTTACATATTGAAGATATTTTGTATCGACAGCTTTACAATGAGTGTTGGAAGCTATGCTATCTAAGGCTTTTTATTAAAGGCAAATGATCAAAATTTTCATAAAATTTACAGTGACGCCTGAAATGAGCCAGGATCTTTCTCACCTCGTGACACCTTCACAGACGCCAAGTCCAGATGAATACAGAAAGAACAATGAGCCCCCTGCTCCTGGAGTGATTGCGATATCTACACCATCTCAGACTCTGGCTCAGGGGGAATCCAGTTCACGGGTATCAGATCCAGAAAAAGCCACCGTGGGGACGGGACCAGGCTTGAGGGCACCAAATACCCAACAAAAACCTCAGCTGACCACGTTGAGCTCTCTGAGCTTTCCTGGATTGTTTCAGGACAAGGAGTTAGAAGGAGGTTAGTCCTGTTTTTGATAGGATCTACATGGAAAACAGACTTACTACCAATTTGGTACTTGGCTCCATAAGGAATTAACCAAATTCATAATTTTAACTAACTGTAGAATCTTTTTTCCCGTTGTGGTTTTTGCTGTAAATTTAGATACTTCCTTCTTTTTCATATATCCTGTTTCATTGTTTGTTGTTTTTCCTTTTTTTTTAAATTTTGCATAAATATTTCATGATACAGTTTTTTAAAGAATTTAAATATAATTTTATTACTTATGTAAGTACATATTTTATGTTTATTGTACTGAAGAAGGCATTAGCTCAAATGTTTACTGTCATGTTAGTTTAAAAATAAAGCTCAAATTTATTGTTTTCATTTCACAATTTGTTTGTGTATTTTGTATTTCATCCTGTTTTTAAGTCACACTATCAGAGACGATGTGATCTTAAAATTGCATGATTGTTACTAGCCTGATGGCTCTATGTTGAATTTATCTTCTTTTAAAGTAACCCAGTCAGCTTAAAGTTACAGGTATTTTAGTTTAGGAAACTACAAATACAATAACTTGTTGTATGTCTCAGGGTCGGCTGCAGTTATTTTTGGACTTGTAAAGAATCTTGTCTCCGCCTGTGCTGCCAGAGAACAGAAACTGGTGCAGGAATTGACCCACAGCCTTTTGAGCTGGACCAACCATGTAACAGAGAATGCAGCTGTTCTGATTGCTCATTGCTCAAACATTTCTAGGAAAAAGTTAGTAAATTCTATTAAACAATTTGTAGTTTTTCAAGATTAAATGGGCATGGAATCTGGTATTTATTTTTCGTAAGCAAAAACTAGAAAATTAGTCCATAAAATATTTAACTGTTCTGTCTCTAATTTTTTAAAACGTTGGGTTTCCTTTAATATTAATTTTTAAACTTTTTTTTAATACATGTTTAAATCTTATTTTCACTTTTGATATTTCAGAGAACTATCAGTATTAATTCAGGAAGTCGACATTACCACCCCAATTGTTATCCAGCAGGCAAAATTTGTTTGTGGTGGTGAAGGGGAGCTACTCCAGCAGTTACTTATGTCAGGCATGTTGTGGGCACAGCAGGTAAAAAATGTCTTTACAGTTTTTAAATAATGCCCCATTCCCCACTACCTCTCGCCAGACCGCCAGAATCACATATTCAGCTTAAGTTTGTTATGCACTGGTGATCTAAATTTTGATTCATAGAAGAAAAAAAATTTCTAAAGATTCCCTTTGGTTGCAACTTGAAATTTTCTTTGAATTGTAGACTTACATATGTCAAAAGAGGTTTATAAGTTTTGTTATTAAAAAAAAAATATTTTTTTAAAATTTCAAATATCATCTTCTTAAAATATTTCATTTCTTATTTTATATTTCACTCACTGCCGTCATCACTAAGACATCTTTTTGTTAAATCCCAAACGCAGCTTGACAGAGCCAGGCTCATTATTGATGTTACAGCTGACCAGTGGCTAGTCCTGACCAGTGACATTAAACAGCTGATGCATCAAAATCAAGATCAGGTCTTAAAGGAACAGGTGTGTTCCAGTCATTTGGTTGGACATTCATTTCATCATTTGTGAGATTGAATGGGGGAAGAAGGTAGTTTTGGAAGCTGTCCACAAGGGGGATAACCTATCTAATTACCCCTCCATCCAATTCATTATTAAAAATATGTTAGGGACTTTTTTAAAACTTAAATAACAGAGAATTTAAAACCATTGTTAGTTTCAATTAAAGAAAGGTTGGATGAAATTTTGACATTTGAAATTATTCTTAGAATTTTTAATGTTCTTCTGTGAATGAAGATGCCATTTTGTTATTTCTTGTGGTTGAAGTTTTAAAACATTTTACTCTTATCTAGTTGATTGCACTTACCAGTGCCCAAAAGGAAATGTGCCTCCTTTTAGAAAGAGTTACTAAACTGAATGGCAACTATTTGGACAACGCAGCAGGCAAACTTGCTTTTCTGTCTGACAGCCAAGATGAACTAGAGAACCTCGCCCTGACGATCCAGACGTCGGTGGAGGTGGCAGCTGTCTCTGGTAAGAGGGCCTTCTGATGTCAGTCCATTAACTCCAAGTTTTTAGTGCAAGTTTCTTTTGGTTTTGTTACCATTCTTCTAGTTTCTTGCTTGGGTTACAATCCTCCAAGGCTTTAAAGCAGAGCCGCATAGGCACCGTGACAAAAACTTTTGTAGTAAAGAAATGAGCATTTGAACAATGGTGCAATAAAACTGCTTGACTCTATTACCTGTTTAGGCATCAATGCAACATAATTTATTTTAATCTGCTACCTGGTAAGTCAATAATCTTATAACAACTTTTCTGGACACATTTAGGCATGTTTGTATATTGAACCCTTTTTTTATAATGATCAAACTATTTGACACAGGTAGAGAATAAATTGTTTGAGTAAACTTATTCAATGATAGAAAGAATATTATTAAATAAACTTAAGTTTTGAAACAATAAAAAAATAGTCTACTCTTATTGGGATTACAACAGGCTTGAAAGAATTTCACATAACTCAAACATTTTTCAACAGCAGGGAAAACAACCAATGACTGGTGGCAGCTTGAAATGGCAAGACGTGATTGGTCAGTTTTAATGACCTGCACCCAGTCTGAGCTCGGCGACATCATCAGTCAAATGGAGAATCTGGGAGAGCACAGGCTGCGGTGTCTGCAAGGCATACCCAGGAAAGACGGCCTGAGACTAGCAGATGCTCTGGAAAGGGAGACAAATGATATTCTCGAACAAGTGGACTGCGTTGTCCTAGGGTAAGTGATGTTATGTATGGAAATTCATTTGTTATTACTGTTACATGCATTAAGTTTTACCTCTTTTAAAATGTTTGACTCACTGTAAAAAAAAAATTATATTAAAGGGGCCATCTATAAATGACAATTTTGGCTCATTTTGAACCCCCTCCCTCTCTCGTCACACATCATCATCACATAAAGTTAGACCCCTCTCCCATATGACATCGTAAAGCATTGTGCCCCCCCCCCCCATAAAAGCAGTCTTTTTAATTTCAAAATGAACACATTTCATATTACTGTTTTGACTTTTAAGTGTGTATTTTGTGTAAGGCTGCACTCTAATATCATAACATGCTTGAAGCCATGTAATACATCTTGAAATAAATTGTAAGCAATCAAATATTTAAGTGGAACTTTTATTTAAAGTTACTCGTTTTATGTGACATCACATTTCTGAAACACCCTTGTCACACATCATCACAAATTTATGGACCCCCCCCCCTGTCACTGATACCTATGTAACATTTCTAGTTGAACCTCTTTCACTTTTGTAGATGTGTATTATTGACAAATCGCAACATTTTATTTATCAGTGAAATCAGTGGTGCATCCTGTCATCTTCTCCAGCACACTTCCAACCTTTTAACTGGTGCATTGCCTTCTGGGATTCATTCGTCACGGGATCTCTGTCTCTACCAATCATATCTTAATTACTATCATGTGACACCCCCCACACCCTAGGTGCAAGACTTCATTTATGTACAGCCCCTAAATGAAAATAAAAATTATATTATTCTAGTGACCAGTGTTCCCTCTAAGGTTCGTTGGTCTGTGAGGAAAGAATAAAACTAGTGTGCAAAGTTGCACAGCATCAATTTTGTGTGCAATATTTTGCAAAATTTCCTGCGCTGTAATTAAAATCTGCTGCGCGTCATCAGTCAGATGTCTGCACTACCGCGCAGCTTAAAGGAAACATTTCTAGTGACCCCAAATATTTTGATCTGGAGGTAATCCAAACCCTCAGAAAATAATAATAATATGAATTAAAGACACTCACTGAATAATAAAGAAGGAATGAAGACCCTGGCGCTTAAGTGACATATTTGTCAAAATCCTCAATAATAAAGAAGGAAGTTAAAATATTTCCAACACACTTAGACGCAGTAAGATGTCCACTCAAATTTATTAAGTTAAGAATCAAAGCCTGGCTGTGTTCACAATCTCACTCTTATTTACATTTATTTACATAGTTTCTTACAATTCAATAAATTGTGCCCATTTAAGTAGTATTCCAGAAGGTCAAACCATCTGTCTGTTCATACCATTGAACATACAGACACTTCACCAAGGGTCAAGCTCTTTCACTAACATGATGGTGGGAGAAATGTGCCTGGCTATGAAACTGCTAGGGTGCGACAGTCACTGACCAGTAAAAATAGGATTTACCTCCCAGAAGCTTGTGCACACATCATTACATAACATTTCCCCCATTATGAGCATGACTCCACACCCACATTGAAGTATTAACAATGTTAACTAAACATGTTTCTTTTTCAACAGTGATGGAACACTGAAACTCAGAAGTGATGAGCTTGTCGCTGAACTGCAGACAACTCTGGCTGAGCTGTGGGCTGTTGCCAGGCAACCTGTCAAGAAGAGTGACACACCTTTGAGCTTTCTATTCAGTGGGCTGAAACTTGGAACCGCTAAAATTAGATTTATTGAATCGGTAAGGATGGATGGATTGTTGATGGATGTTCAGAGCCTCATTTTAGCACATGTGTCATAGCCAATGATCCCTTAATGCTGTGCGACCATGCAGACATCTTACAGATTCTGCGCAGCAGTTAAGATTTAATTTATTTACTGCACAGCAAATTTGCATAAAATCTGTGTTGTGGCAAGTAAAATTGTGCACCAAAAATGGATGCTGTGCACCTTTGCCCACGCCTTTCTTTCTTTTCCACACGGATGAACCTACCTATGGGGGAATGTTGGTCATAAGTAGTGTTGTTAGACCATTGGTTTTACATGACTGACCCCGTCCTTTGTAATTGCAGGCGCTTGACCTTGTGACATTTATTAGGAACAACTGCTACGAGTACATGGGTTTTCCACGGCAAATGCTGCTGGACGCCCGGGACGTCACTATTAATAGTGGTGAGTGTAAGGGTGTTTCTTTTTCTGCCTTGACTTGGGAGGGTGGGTGTGTGGTGTCATTCTTTATATTTATTTACATATTTATATACATTTGGTCTAGTTTGGTTATCTCGATGAAATGTTTTAAATTAAGTTCCAAAACATTTGTAATGTCAGTTGTCCGTCACAAGTCCATATCCCATACATACCTATCTAATCTCTAACAGATCAAATGCTACCCATGTTATATCAGATGAAAAATCCATCTTATGTCAAGATGACAACCCATGTTATATCAGATGATGACCCATTTCCTATCAGATGACAACCCATGTTTTTTCAGATGACAGCCCATCTTTTATTAGATGACAGCCCATGTTTTGTCAGATGACAATCCATCTTATATCATATGACAACCTATCTTTTATCAAATTACAACCCATTTTATCCACAGTCTATCAGATAACAACCCATTTATCTCTAACCCATTAAATTACCAACCACGTAATCTCTAACCCATTAAATTACCAACCATCTAATCTTTAACCCATTAAATTACCAACCATCTAATCTCTAACCCATTAAATTACCAACCATCTAATCTCTAAACCATTAAACAGCCAACCATCTAATCTCCGATCTTTCAGATTTGCCACAGGAAGTGAGAGCAAACAACAGACAGAAACTTTCGGCCCAGTTCCTGGACAAGAGCAATGACCTGAAACAGAAAGCTCTCAAGGCCATTCAGACGTGTCCTGATCTTGGCCGGCGGGCAGTCATCCGGTCAACCCTGGACACTTTGTCCAAACTGACGTCTGACATTGACAGGGTAATTAGAGGTAAAGGTTTTGAGTTTGTCCCTAGTCTGCTTTTTGAACTTATCCCAGCCGTATGCTGTAGACATTTTCTTCGCTGTCTACTTTTCTAAAAGGTAGCGCTGTGTTCGAGCAGCAGCGCACTTGCCTGGTGTACTAAGAGTCATGAGGTCAAATCTCTGTGAAGACAGGGGCTTGTTCCTGTGACTAAAGGCACCCCCGAATCCACCCATTTCTGAATGGGTCCCTAACATTATTTGAACACTGCTTTACTTGCCCCTAAGCCAGTATGTTCTGAAAAGGAACTTTACTTCTTTTCTAAAAGCATTTTTTTAAAATTATAAGTAATACATTTTTGTTCTAAAAATCCTATTTTTAATTCAGTTTTTCAATATATTCCTCATTTTGAAAATAATTCTTCATGCATGTATTAGATTAAAAAGAAAACATTAAATTTTATGGATTAAATTAATTGAACCAGAGAAACTGTTGCAATTTTGTTTAACCTGACAGTGTAGCAAATATCTGACATGAAAACCTGTAACAATTTAACATAGCACAGTGTTACATTTCACTTGGCTTTGTGTAACATTTCAGTTTCTTGACACAGTAATTTAATAAATTTATCTATGCAGAGTTTAATCATTTAATTTGAATCATTTTAATAATTAATTTAACATTACAAATTAATTAGCCATGACCTACTAAAACAATTAATTTAAAATAGTCCTTTCCCCTGTCCCCTTTACTGGAGTTTTGCATGAGGAACATCTAATAAGAAAACTTTAACACAGTCATAATATATTTAAAAATGAACACTTTCATCATTGTTGAACTGCACATATTTGCTGTGTTTTAAATTCAGATGCCACCTCCATACCAGAGGCGGAAATCGAGTCTCTGTCTGAACATTGGGGGGCAAGGATGAAGAAACTTATGGTCAGTTTGAAGAAGATGGAAGGCGTGCGTCCATCTGCAGTGACTGGTAGGCACCTTCTTCTGTTTATCTTATTAATATGATAGCTTATGTTTAACACACTTGAAGGGTTACAAAAAGATTATTTATATCTCACAGGCAAGCAAGTGTTTAAAGCACCCTTGTGTATTTTTGCATAGAATAACTTATCCACAAAAAGGGTGAGAGCTCCTTTTTGTAAGAAATGTTTTGTGATCATTTTTTTGACGTAATACACAACTTGTCAATAAAAATAATTGGCACATCTTGTAATTTCTTTTCAAGACCTCGAAAATTTGAACAGAGGCCAGATAAGCAATGGTCCGCCAGGGGACTTCAGACAGAAACAACCCTCTGGGGGACAGGGGCAGCATCTTGACTCTCATGGTCAGTCAACTCATTTAAATGAGCGGCTTCAGCAGCGTTCCCAGGTCACAGCTGTGCAAAATGAACAACATCCCGAGCAGGGAAACCATCCCTTTATAGGGCCACTCTATGCACAGGGCGGCTTACTTCAGGTGCATGGGACACACCAGCAAGGTCCCTTAAATCAGTCTCAGCCTCAATTACAGCCACAGCAACAACTCCAACCACGGCCTCATCTACAACCACAGCAGTACCAGCTTCAACCACAGCAACTTCAACCACGGCAACACCTTCAACCACAGCAAATTCTACAACTACATCATCCCCAACCACAGCAACTGCAACAGCAGCAAGTTTTTCACCCCCCACCCCACCCACAATCCCAGCAACATTTCCAGGTGCCGCAACATCTCCTCACAATAGACAGCCAACAACAGCCGCACACTTTAACTGACCGCTCTCATCAAACACATCAACAACAACCTGAGGCTCTTCCCACGGCTGCACCTCTGATCCACAAAGGCTGGACACCCTGGGATGGTCAGCCAAACAATAGACCTGAGCCACCACACCCTGAGATGTCAACCCCTCCTGCCAGGGGGACTCTCGACCTAACACCGACAGCCCAAAGGTAAACTATTTTCTTAACAGACTCCTCAAGCGTCGGTATTGTTTTGCATAAAAATAAACTCAACAGCTAGTTCAAATTTACAAAAGCAAAATAACTAACCATCATGGAGCCAATTATCAGGTTATGTTACTCTTTTAAAAAATTTGAGATAAAAAAGTTTTAAAGTTCAAAATTATACAGATTTGTTATAAATTAACTAAATAGATTTGAAATTTTAATAGGGTCAGAGACATAATTTTTTTTATAAAACCCCATTCAGAGCATTCTAGTTTTCATGCTCTATCAGATACAGGGGATAACTAAAAAAAATTTTTAATGTCAAATAGCCGTTTCTTCCCCTGTGGTCTTCATTTGTTAATAGATAGTTTATATTGAGAAATATTTACATTTTAGCCTTACGCCTTTCATGAAGGCCTCTTAGTTGTTGGTAAAACATGAGCCTATTACAATGTTGTTAGTCAAGTATGACCTTATTAAAATACTGTTATATCACCTTATTAAAATACTAGTAAGATTAGAACTTATTCAAATATTTCGTAAAATATGAACTTACGAAAATATTAAAATATGACCTTATTGAAATATTGTTTACAAAATATCACCTTATTACATTATTAGCAATATTAGAACTTATTAAAATATTAGTAAAATATAAACTTATTTAAAGATTTTTTGTAGAAATGACCTTATGACTCTTAAAGTCACATAAGGGTTTTCAATAAACTTCCACCTCGTTCCCGTAAGAATTTCTCGTATTACGATCAACTGGTTATGAAATTTAAAAATTTACGTAAAATCCATTTATAATATTATTTTCATACTGACTTCATTTTTTAGGCTAAGAATGGTTATTTTACGCATCCAAAAGACCGTACTGAGTTTAAAACAATATTTACCTGTAGTTTAGTACTATTATTTTAGTAATAAAGAATAGCGAAAACGTATCATCAAAAAATAAACGTTAAAATTACCAAAAAACATCGCGAATCAAGCGATAACAATATCGCAGGCAACGGCCGCCATTGCCGGAATTCAAATACATCATTTTTCAAGCATTGAAGAGTTTTTACTTTCCGAGATGTAATTTCTAACGAGAGTGGTATCAAGTGGCCCTTTAAGGATAGCGGGCGAAGACGCATTACAGCACTTTGCGACTTTAAGAGTTAAATATTGTTTGTAGAATATGACCTTATTTAAATATTGTCTATGCTTCGCTGATATATTTAACATTCTCAGATTAAGTGAGCTGTCAGGTCATTTATAATTAAACTCATGTGATTTGGGAGCAAATATTGTAAAAACTTTTTTTAATTGCTACATTTAAAAACGGAAGTTTGTTTATACCTCCAGGCTGGGTTATCATTTACTAATTACATACCTGACAGCCTCAGGTGTCGTTGATTAAGTAAATAGCCGGAAAGCTCTGTTGTCATGTACTTACAATAACACATCTCCTTCCCATCTGGTAGAGACCACGCAGACACAAGTTTGTCAACTCCTATGGGAAAGTCTGTCAATGTGCTGCTGGTTGGTTTTATGTCTGTTTTCATCATCAGTTTTATGTCTGTTTTCATCATCAGTTTTATGTCTGTCTTCATCATCAGTTTTATGTCTGTCTTCATCATCAGTTTTATGTCTGTCTTCATCATCAGTTGTGTGTCTGTTTTCATCATCAGTTTTATGTCTGTTTTCATCATCAGTTTTATGTCTGTTTTCATCATCAGTTTTATGTCTGTCTTCATTATCAGTTGTGTGTCTGTTTTCATCATCAGTTGTGTGTCTGTTTTCATCATCAGTTTTATGTCTGTCTTCATCATCAGTTTTATGTCTGTCTTCATCATCAGTTTTATGTCTGTCTTCATCATCAGTTGTGTGTCTGTCTTCATCATCAGTTTTATGTCTGTCTTCATCATCAGTTGTGTGTCTGTTTTCATCATCAGTTTTGTGTCTGTTTTCATCATCAGTTTTATGTCTGCTTTTTAATCTTCAGTTTATATCTGTTTACATCAAGTTTTGTGTTTCTCTATATGAGAAAGAAAAGAGAAAGAAAAAAAACATAAATGGAACTAATGATTGAGTATCACTATGCTTTAGAAAAATTACAACTTTGTTATAGTTATAGCTCAATTACAATGTGATCATCAGTACTGATTAGCAGGGTGTTCTCAGCAATCATTACCCTTGTATGTGTATTACTGTCATTGTCATTACCAAACATGGGTTTTAACAATATTCTGCTAATTTTCAGAGGGATGCTCAATATTTGGGCTATCGACTGAATAGGTGGCATGACAAAGCAGAACATGTCGAGGGGCAACAAAGGTCAAAGGTCATCAAGGACGCCCTTGAGATGGCCAGATTGTGTTCTGACATGGCAATGTTTACCAGGGGTCAAGGTCCTTTCAAGGTAGTAATTTTTAAAGATGACTTATTATTGAGAGTATTGTTTTGTCCTTTTAGATTATTTGCATGTGGGGTCGTCTATAAATGACATCACTCGCCTGGGGGGAGGGGGTTCACACATTTGTTAGGAGGAGGGGGGAATGTTTAAGAAATGTGATGTCACATAAAAAACTCACACATTTATACAAACATATGACTTAATTATTGAATGCCTTGTTATGTAGCACTTAGTATCTGTAGTACCTTGTGTTCTTTGAATCACTTGTTATACAGCACTTGGTATCTGTAGTACCTTGTGTTCTTTGAATCACTTGTTATACAGCACTTAGTATCAGTAGTACCTTGTGTTCTTTGAATCACTTGTTATACAGCACATAGTATATGTAGTACCTTGTGTTCTTTGAATCACTTGTTATACAGCACATAGTATCAGTAGTACCATGTGTTCTTTGAATCACTTGTTATACAGCACATAGTATATGTAGTACCTTGTGATCTTTGAATCAATTATTATACAGCATTTAGTATATGTAGTACCTTGTGATCTTTGAATCACTTGTTATATAGCACTTAGTATCTGTAGTACCTTGTGGTCTTTGAATCACTTGTTATACAGCACTTAGCATATGTAGTACCTTGTGATCTTTGAATCACTTGTTATACAGCACTTGGTATATGTAGTACCTTGTGTTCTTTGAATCACTTGTTATATAGCACTTAGTATATGTAGTACCTTGTGATCTTTGAATCAATTGTTATACAGCACTTAGTATATGTAGTACCTTGTGTTCTTTGAATCACTTGTTATACAGCACATAGTATCTGTAGTATCGTGTGTTCTTTGAATCACTTGTTATACAGCACTTAGTATCTGTAGTACCTTGTGTTCTTTGAATCACTTGTTATACAGCACTTAGTATCTGTAGTACCTTGTGTTCTTTGAATCACTAGTGTCAAAGCACCATAAAGGAATTCATACTATCACTTTCCAGGAAGTCTTTTAAAACTTTCAAAGATTTTTCCTCATGTTACTCCTGTCTTATTTTGCATACGACCATTTTTTAAAAAGTTTTAAAAGATTTTAAGGTTTACTTTCATTTCTCTCCAGAGCTCCGAAGAGGTTATAGGAGCAGCTGTGGCCATAGTTAACCACAGTCACAACATCGAGGCCTTCGCCAGCCGGCTGCTGTCTCTAGCTGGTCAAAACTGGTATGGACTTGGATTTTTTAGAATTTCATACGTGCAATTACAACTGCAACATTAGTTATTGAATGATTCTCAATTAATTTGTTGAGGGTTATTATTTTAAAAAATATTGGCACTTATGTGATTTTCAATGTCTGATAAACAAACTTTCATTCCTTGATGACCAAACGATTTTGATAAATTCAAGGGTTTCCTATCCTATCCCAGTGGCGCTACAGCCTATGTAAGGCTTGGGCCTGCCTCACAACCTCCTTCCAGTTGTTGTAGATCTTTCTCTACATTATCCATCCATCTAAGCCTAGGTCTTCCCTTGAGCTGGGGTTTTGGTGGTGTACACCTAGAAAGAATGTCAAATGATAGAGGAGTAAAGTGGGTACTCCACCAAAATTTTTTTTGTTAATTTTCAAGGGTTTACTGATTTTAAATTGTATCACTCAAGCCATTCAGAAAGGCACAATGAAAATGCAGAAGTATGTGAAGTTCAAATTTTCTTCACATTGACACTGTATTAGTATTAGAGAGGAATAGTGATGTCCCCTTATTGTTCAGTCAGCCAGAACAACGTGTTACCTCTGCACCCCATGAAGCTCATGGGGTAATCTTCTTTTAAGCTTAGTTTGTGATTCCACACAGCTGTTATTGGTATTTATTTTATTCCACAGGCTTGCCGACCACCTGAAGATGTGCATCATGAAGATGAGCGGCTGCTCCACTCAGCTGCACATCATTTCAACAGCTTTACACAACTCACCCAAGTCGTATCAGGTGAGTGAAACTATCACCCAATCAATGTGCATCAGGCCAATGATACCATAACCCACTCAATGTACATCAGGCCAATGATACCATAACCCAATCAATGTGCATCAGGCCAATGATACCATAACCCACTCAATGTACATCAGACCAATGATACCATAACCCACCCAATGTACATCAGGTCAATGATACCATAACCCACCCAATGTACATCAGGCCAATGATACCATAACCTACCCAATGTACATCAGGTCAATGATACCATAACCCAATGTACATCAGGTCAATGATACCATAACCCAATCAATGTGCATCAGGCCAATGATACCATCACCCAATGTACATCATGTCAATGATACCATCACCCAATGTACATCATGTCAATGATACCATAACCCAATCAATGTACATCAGGCCAATGATACCATCACCCAATGTACATCAGGTCAATGATACCATAACCCAATGTACATCATGTCAATGATACCATAACCCAATCAATGTACATCAGGCCAATGATACCATCACCCAATGTACATCAGGTCAATGATACCATAACCCAATCAATGTACATCAGACCAATGATACCATCACCCAATGTACATCTGGTCAATGATACCATAACCCAATCAATGTACATCAGGTCAATGATACCATAACCCAATCAATGTACATCAGGCCAATGATACCATCACCCAATGTACATCAGGCCAATGATACCATAACCCAATCAATGTACATCAGGCAAATGACAACATAACCCAATCAATATACATCAGGTCAATGATTCATAACTCACCCAACGTATAAACTATTGCACAAAGGATTCAGAAAATGAAGGATAACACAAATGTTTCCAAAATTAAGCTTTAGTTTTGACACTGCTCTGAATAATAATCATAAAACATCAGAACATTAATTAAGTTTTTTTTTTTATATCAAGAGTTTTTCTGCCTGTGCTAGTAACAGTTTTATTTATCCATCATGTTCACTTTTCCACCCATGTAAAGAGTATCATAAAAACTTTGTGAACTAAAATATACAGCAGTGTGACTCTAAAATACACAGTGTGACTCTAAAATACACAGTGTGACCCTAAAATACATAGTGTGGCTCTAAAATACACTGTGTGACCCTAAAATACACAGCGTGACCCTAAAATAACTAGAGTGACTCTAAAATGCACAGTGTGACCCTAAAATACACAGTGTGACTCTAAAATACACAGTGTGACTCTAAAATACATAGTGTGGCTCTAAAATACATAGTGTGACTCTAAAATACACAGCGTAACCCTAAAATACACAGCGTGACCCTAAAATACACGGCATGACTCTAAAATACACGGTGTGACCCTAAAATACACAGCATGACCCTAAAATAACTAGAGTGACTCTAAAATACCCAGCTTGACCCTAAAATACACGGTATGACTCTAAAATACACAGTGTGACTCTAAAATACACGATGTGACTCTAAAATACACAGTGTGACTCTAAAATACACAGTGTGACTCTAAAATACACGGTGTGACTCTAAAATACACAGTGTGATCTCTTAACCCTTATGTTAGTTCAATTACTGTTCATTCTTTCACCTCCGCTACCATCCTCAGGGTGATCGTATCTTGGTGCGAAATGCCTCCAATCTGCTGACAGCTGTCAGACAAATGTTTGCGCTCGTGGAGAGCATTGCAGCGATGGTAAGGTTCCAATTTTACATCAGTTTTCTTCTTCTTATATATTTCTGGCCTGGCCCAAGAGAATGTGAATTTAATGCCTCAATGAAATAAAAAAAAAGTTATTTCGAGCCTGATAGAAATAATGGACAGCATCCCAGAGCCTGACATATGCAATGGTCATTACCCAAACATCAAGCTTAATCTAGTGAAGATTAGCAAATATTTTTAATTTACTCAAAACATTTTGACATGATTTTTTTTGTAGAACATTTAGATCACTTAACATTTTTGTTGAAGAGAAAAATACTGTCATAAATTTAGGCTCTGTTGTAAAAAAATCTCCTGTTACCATTGCAAATATAGTGATGCTATTTTATTGTAAATAAGCAGACTGTATAGAAGTTATAGACAAAACACAGGGTCGAGTTTTCTGTCTCTTCCCATGTGACCCTTGCCGTTTTTAATTGCTATAACATAGGCAAGATATGATATTTTATGCTATCCAGATTGAAGCACTTGTAAAATGAAAGTCTTAGGTTTTAGTTTGTGACAAGATGAAATAAAAATGGTTTTTAAAGTAGACATATTTTAGTTCTTTATAGCTTTGGGATGTAGACCGCTCTTCTCTTAAGAACTCTAGCAATTTTTTTTAACACTCCCTAATGTTACAATCCATATAACAGGATTGCAATGGAAGAATCATACAATTTTAATGTAAATTCTCAGGGTGTATCTTTATAAAGTTTACACCTTAAGTTTCAAGTTAATTTTCATCATTAATGTGTAGATTTCATTGTTTCTAACCATCCGGACCGTAATCTGTATTTACAAGCTGTGATTTCATGTCAGCAATGGGTTGTCTAACTTCCAGGGCATTCAAGAGCCGAGCTCTAGCGATGAGCTAACCAAAGAGATTATCTCCCTTCTGGTGAACGTTCACCTCGACAATGAGCGTTACATCCAGGAGAGCAGAAACACCAGTGAGGTGGATGAGCTGGGCCTCAGGAGGGTGGAGTTTCATCACCCGCCTTCCCTCACCTCATTGGTTGATTTTGTGGAACCCGGCCAATCAGAATCTGAGGGGTTGGATTCAAACAATTCCCAATAATTGCACAGCAGATTGTTTCAGCTAAAGCACAATAATGAGAAAGGATGCTGTGTAGACACTAGTCTAAATCTGTACTTATGGTTTTTTTTTCATGTTGACCAGAGGCAATAAACTTGTTACCTATACCTTATACTTTACAATCGAATGAAAACCATTGTTTAGTATGGTTCTCTAAAGTGCCTTTAATTAAGTATTTTTTTTTACAGTTCACTTTACATCAATTTATCTGGATATGTTTAAATATTACATTACATTGATGCAAATCCTTTGGATATTATTGGCATGAGACACTGACATTTATGTATCTAGCATTGTTTACATATCACAATTACATTATATTTTATTTTGCATTTGTAACATTCCAATTTTAAATTATTAGATGTCTTATATTTTGTGTCACATTTACATCACATCATGAAATTTGTTTTTCTCAACAGTATTGAGTTTATGAGTTTACTGTTCACCAACAATTCATTTCTAACCAATAAGGTTAGACTGGACATTCCAATGGTTTTGTGCCTTTTTTTTCCCCTTCTTTTTTGCATATATTTTATTGATGATGTATTTCATGTTATTCATATTCTACAATTTCAGTCAAAAAATAAACAATGATGAGGACAAAATAAAGGTAGAATATTTTTTTTGATGTCTCACAACAATGATGTCTCAATAAAATATTTTCTTGATTATAACTGTTTGATTTGATCACTTTTTTGTGTTTATGTCTTGTGTTTTCTTTTTTTTTTAATTTTGTGTGTAACAAACATTCATCTTAGGATAAATCTTCACACTACATGTAACAAACAGTCATCTTCGGATGAATCTAGATACTAAATGTAACAAACATTCATCTTAGGATGAATCTACATACTACATGTAGCAAACATTAATCTTAATTTTTTTGATGAATCTACATACTACATGTAACAAAACAGCCTAAGCTACAACAAAACAAAAAAAAAAGGAAATAAATAAATTTAAAAAATAAATAATTATAATCATCAGATTACAAAACTCTTACTTACTAGGTCACAATGGATAACATTTTCACAAAATGTAAGCTTATAGCAATCAAGAAAGTTGACACTTCACAGCTATCTGCTAGCTACAACGTTGAAGACAATTGAGCAACAACTTAAACCACCGTCAATCTGACCACTCGCACTATAACGTACAGGGACTTGCTCTAAGTTCTAAGACATTAATCAACATTAGATAACATACTAATTGTCAAAACTGTGTTCAGTTTAAACCCCTACTTTAGTTTATTAAATTCTTGCATAATGCTACCTTACATCTAGCCATCTGACCAACTGTTAATCAATTCACAATGAACAACTATTCCACACATATTGGAACTGTACTAGGAAACCAGTTAATAATGTTTGTCTCATGACCCATTTTGTGCACTGCATACAATATGTTGTCTTGATTGATTGTAAGCATTTTCACAATTTCTTTGATTCATGTGTTGTTAATATAGGAAAATAATAATCACACCTTGTTTAAATCACCACTTTGTTTAGTCAGCTTGATGTGGAAAGGTTGGGGTTGAGAACATTTTTGTGAAGTCACAATATCACAGTTCACAGAATCATTTTCAGTCTGATAGGTAATGCACTATTTAATGAGGGGAGGGGGCTGGTGAGGTTTTTTGGATCAACTTCATGGTTCTGTCGTGTAAATGATGCTGAGTTTTATCAAAAGTAAACAGTTGGGGCCTAATCTGTTCACATATTATATCTAACAGTCTACAGTGAAATAAATTGCCTTATTTCATATCACAATGTGAAACATCTTATTATTACTGTGAGGGTTTAAAGTTTATACTTAGTTTGTTTTAATTAAAAATTATCTTTGTGTGTGTGCAACAGAAAAATATTTTTTTTAAAGCCAAACTCGATTATTTTGGTTGAGTTGATGTTGGAGAATTTTTATGTTCCTCTCAGGATTCACTCCAAAAATATGTGGATTTCTGGGCTGATGGTTGTTGTTGAGTCTTCTTGTCCATGAGGGGCATCCACCGATCATGGTTGGCGTCTGTGATTCCTTCAAGGACATAGGCCACTTACAAGAGACCTCCAGGCATCTCTATCCATTCATGCCCAATTCTCTTGATGTCTGCCTCCAATTCTTGGTGCCATGTCATTCTTGGATGGCCTATTTTCCGCTTACCCTTGAGGTTCCATTTTAAGGCTAGCCTTGTATTAGGAACAGGTTTTCTTAGTGCATGACTAAATTATATAAATTATCAATTTATTATTATAATTATTTTTCTCCATATAGCTGCACAGGTTCCACCATAGCGTTAAAAATCCTTACTTTTAACTTGCTGCTTAAGTTGTTTGGCTGATGGAATCAAACAAAAAAATTTTTAAGTCAAGTAAAATGACACGAGTGACTTTATCTGTTACAGACGCTTCTATATAAAAGATTATTGCTGCCTGTTTTAGTTGGTAAAAGCCAGTGATAACGTAATTTTAAAAAAAATAATGATTATTTTCATGATTGCAAACACTTTATAGATGGTGCACAAGGATATTGTGAACTGTTAATTTTTATTGTGATATAATCTTTTAATCTTGTAATTTTTGTTTGCTGGCTTGTGGTGGTTTGTTTTGGGGGGTGGGGGGTGGCGGTGGTTAGATGATAAAAGTATTGTGTATGAAAATTGCTTATCTAGGTCTGATGTGCTTAAAATGAATTTTTAAGATTTAATTCGTCTGTCCTAGATGTTCGTTCACCTGTTGAAATAGAGCTGAGCCATCTAGGTGACCCACCTGGTCCATGATTTGTTGGTTCTGACTATCAATACAATGATAAAAATTGACATTTTTTGGTCAGGAGACTTGACCACTCTGGGTGAAGGGCTTTAAATGAACAATAAGTTTTACATTTCTATGACATCTCAAAGATGTTGTAAGCTTCAGTTAACATGTCCAATTTTTATAATTAGCAACGTTTGTTGAAAAACCTCCAATTAGTACACTATAATCAAAACATGCCGAGAAATCCTACAAAAGTTTGCTATGCTGTATTTTCTCAACTATCTTATCTTATATGTTACAGACGCTCCTTCTGTACAGAAGATTATTGCATCCTACATATTTCTATGGTTTGTGTTTAGTCCTGTATTCTTACTAGAGTTTTAAAAGATGATAAAGTGGTGGCTTTCCTGGTTTCTTCAGGCAACCCATTCCAAGCCCGAATACCGGACGGAAAGAAAGAAAACGTGTATGTGTTTGTTCTTGCATATGGAATAAGAAAGGTGTTTTTAACTTTATGTCTATTTGAGGGTTGTATTAGGTTATCTTTGTGTTGTATTTCTAAATTAGAATTAATTGCCTTATGTATAATTACTAATTTACTCTTGGTTCTTCTATCCTCTAGTGTTTCAAGGTTTAATGATTTAACTAACGGTGTTACTCCTGTCAGTTTTGAATATTCTCCAGTAATGAATCTGGCAGCTCTTTTTTGGATTTGTTCTAACTTATCAATATTTTCTTTGGTGGATGGGTCCCATACAGAAGATGCATATTCTAGTATAGGTCTCACCAGGGTGAGGTAGCATTTTAGTTTTATATCTTTGTTACACTTGTAAAAGTTTCTTTTTATAAAGCCTAAGGTTTTGTTTGATTTTTTAATAACTTCATTGACATGGGGATTCCAAGATAGTTTCTCATTTATTATGACTCCTAAGTATTTCGCATCTTTAGTTTGGGTTAGTTCTTTTCCATGAATGAAGTATTTTGAATTTATTTGTTTCTTTTTCTTTGTTACTCTTAGCAGTTGACATTTTTCTGGGTGGAAGGACATACTCCAGTTAGTTTCCTATTTTATTAATTCATCTAAGTCTTTTTGTAAAATTTTGCTATCTTGTTCTGACTTGATTGTTCTATAGATTATACAATCATCAGCAAATAACCTAACTTTAGTTCCTGTTGAGATATTGTTGGGTAAGTCATTTATATAAATTAAAAATAGTAAGGGACCTAGGACAGTTCCTTGTGGAACTCCTGAGTTAACCTTTATTGGTGTAGATTTAGATCCATTAATTATTACAGTTTGCTCCCTACCCAATAGGAAATCTTGGATCCAGTGATGTAAGGGACCTGAGATTCCAAAGTATTTAAGTTTTTTGAGTAAACTAAGGTGGTGAACTTTGTCGAATGCTTTTGAGAAGTCTAGTAATATTGTATCTATTTGATCATTATTATCTAAGCCTTTTGATAGATCATCTATTAGGCCTATCAATTGTGTTTCACATGATCTGTTCTTTCTAAAGCCATGTTGGTGTGGGCATAGGGCATTATATTTGTCAAGGTGGTTAACTATTCTGCTATATATTATGTGTTCCAGTAATTTACATGTGATACTAGTAAGTGATACAGGTCTGTAATTACCAGGGTCGGACTTATCACCTTTCTTAAAGAGTGGCGTTACATTGGCTAATTTCCAATCCTGGGGCACTTTACCCTGGTTTAGAGAGGCTTGAAAAAGAACTACAAGGATTGGGGACAGTTCATTGCTTAATTCTTTTAATAACCTGGCAGGTAATTCATCTGGGCCAGTAGCTTTGTTTATTTTTAAGTTTTTTAGGAGTGAATGTATACCTATCTCATCTACAGTTATGTTACCTATTTCTTCCAATTTATTTAAATTTATTGAAATTTCCTTGTCGCCTGAGGCAGAAAATGATGATGCAAAATATTTGTTAAGGATATTAGCTTTAGTTTCATTATCATTATAGGTTTTATTATTTGAGCCTTTTAGTGTGGCTATACCTGAAGGCTCCATTTTTTTAGATTTGATAAAGGACCATAAGTTTTTATTGTTATCTTTAGTTATCACATTGTTTATATAATTATTTTGGAGGTTACGGCTAAGTTTTTGTGTCAGGTGTTTAATTTTTAAGTATTTTTTGTGTATCCTTTCTAAATTGGTAGCCTTAAATTTCTTAAATAAATTCTCCTTTAGTTTGCAATACTTTTTAAATTTAAAATTGAACCAGCATTTATTAATTCTATTTGAAGTTATTTTTGTTGGATCATTCTGATCCATTATGGTTTTTAGATTTGTTTTTATTTCCTTCAATATTTCTTCTACAGGGCTAACTATGCTGAATTTACTTAGGAAATTTTGTTGGAAATTAGAAGCTGATTGGTGTAATTTATTCCAAAGATATATTGTTCTTCTAGGCATCTTATTTATTTTAGTTTTTATTGTGTTGGTTACCCTAACAATATCATGGTCAAACAGCCCAGGAATTATTGTGCAGTCTAGTACTAGTCCTGGTCTGTTTGTTAGGAATAAATCTAGTATTTTGTTTTTCCTAGTTGCTTTTTTTACTATCTGTTCTAGGTTTATGTTGTTTATTGTGTCTAAGAAATGTTCATTAATTTCTTTATTATTTTGGTGGCTATCAATTGTATAGTTTTTCCAATTTATATCTGGAAGATTTAAGTCCCCCATAGTCCAAATTACAGCATTTTTATGATTGTCTTTAATATAAATTAGTTGACTGCAGAGATTCCTCATGTATTCTATGTTTGTATTTGGTGGCCTATATAGACTGCCTACAATAAAGGGTGATGAGTTTGGTGTAACTATTTTGCAAAAAACAGATTCTATATTAGAGTTTGGTTGTGTGTTAATTTCTTCAAATTAGGCTATTTGAAAGGAATGAACTCAAGAGAGAAACTTTTGAATGTGACGTTTGATCTACCACATTTATACATTAAAGGCTTCACTGGTGTGTTGGTGTCACCCGGGGCGGTAGCTCATGGTGTCACCCCCTCAAGACTTAACCGATTGAACTCATCCGAGTTTTCCAATGTCAAATAACTGGAATATACAGAATTTTTCACTTTGGTGTCACCACCTTGATGGGGGTGACAGGGGCGGCCCGCACCCCCCTAGTGACGCCACTTATTAAAGGTCATCTAAAAAGACATGAAAGAAAATACAACTTTTATATATTACATTTGCTCTATCACATTCTCTAAACATTGAAAGTAAAAAACTAAAGACTGACAGTGCTTTTTTCAAATACTTTAAAGTGGATTTTCAAATACTTATTTTAATTTAGCAAGAACTTTAAAAATAAATGTTCTTTATATGCTGTCCCTTCTTATCCCCACGTTTATAATTTTTTAAAAATATCTGTAACTGCGCATTCAACCCCATTTAAACTTATAACTGCAAAAAGTCACATTCTACACGTTGAAAATTTTAAGCACAGGAACAGGATAATGTTTTCTCTTATAGAACTAATATCCCAGGTTAGTCAGGCATGTTTATCACGCTCTGATCTTCAAATCTTAGCTTAGATAAACAATCATTAATTTTTTCTTAGTTGTGTCTTTTCTTTTCTTTCTTTCTTTATCATTGTTATTATTATTTATTTTTTAATTTTTTATAAATTTTATCTTATCTTATCTTATCTTAGATATACAGACGCTCCTTCTATGCAGAAGATAATTGCGTCCACAGACCATGAGAGATGATCTGTTGGCAAGTGATGCAGCGGTCACAGGGGGGTGGGGGGGGGGGGTTC
>MUZC01004408.1:219280-257169 GCA_002072015.1 Radix auricularia | reverse complement strand
ATATATATATAAATAGTCTTTTGAAGTGTGTCAAAATCTGGCCTTGGTGTGCGTACCAGTCCGAATATATTATCAAACCTGATGCCAGACATAAAACTGTAATCTTGAACATCTTACTAATTGTTAAAAAGCAATTAAAATTTAATATATTTTAAAAATCCCCAAGAGTTTGTTTTTCTTACCAGATGTCATCAACACCAATGTTAATGTCACCAGGCACAATGTGTAAAATGTATTGAGAGTCATTTCAACGTATGCTGTTGAATATAAAGAACAGAAAAATGATAGATTATTCATTTGTTTTTAAACGTTTACAATATAAATTTAAAATATAGATCCGGAGGGGGACACAAAGCCTGCAGATGATTTACAGGCCCAGCAAGAAATCTTAACATTTTTAATATACCCCCCCCCCCTATTTTTTCATGACCAAACAAAATTCAGAAATATTGCACAAAAGAGGTGGAAGGGGGGCGGGCGCTTGACACTTGCAGTTTCCGGGATCATTTAATCAATTGCTGTGGCCTCTTCACGGCTGTTGTCACAATCTGACCAATGCTTAACTTACAATTAGCTATCATTTTCGAGACTCAAAAGTTTAAATAATGCACCCAAACAAAACAAAAAGTTTTTTTTTTTTTTTTTTTAAATTAAAAAATAAACGTAAATGTATCTAAGTTTGTTAATAATGGCAATTTCTGCAGTTTAAAAAATGTCACTTTTTAAATTTGGGAAACCTTGGAGAGTCAAAAACAAAATGTTTATCACTACTTACGAGGGATAACGTCGTTGGAGAATCTCTGAAAAGTTTGGAACACTAAGGTGGCAAGAAATAGTGTCTGCAGGAGTAAACGTTTGATGAAAATTTCCGACATTTATACACGCACATAACCGGATGTTCTTGTGGGATGTAAGCAGCGAAATCAGAGGTGGTAATATTAGTCATTTGGTTGATGATTCACTTTCCGGGTATGTGTCCCACCCATTTGTTATAAATACACACACACACACACACACACACACACACACACACACACACACACANTATATATATATATATATATATATATAAAATTAAAATGTTCAAACATAATAATGTTATAGTACATCAACTATCAACAAATATTTTCCAACGCTTGATTTAACTCCAATTTAAAAGTGCATGCTGATATGAAAAATAAAATACCCGTAGGTAAAATTTAAAAAACACAACACCAATTGAGAATAGTTGATACCCTCTACGCCAATTGAGAAAAGTTGATGCCCTCTACACCAATTGAGAATAGTTGATACCCTCTACACCAATTGAGAATAGTTGATACCCTCTACACCATTTGAGAATAGTTGATACCCTCTACACCAATTGAGTATAGTTGATATCCGCTACACCAATTGATAATAGTTGATACCCTCTACACCAATTGAGAATAGTTGATACCTTCTACACCAATTGAGAATAGCTGATACCCTCTACACCAATTGAGAATAGCTGATACCCTCTACACCAATTGAGAATAGTTGATACCCTCTACACCAATTGAGAATAGTTGATACCCTCTACACCATTTGAGAATAGTTGATACCCTTTACACGATTTGAGAATAGTTGATTCCTTCTACACCAATTGAGAATAGTTGATACCCTCTACTCCAATTGAGAATAGTTGATACCTTCTACACCAACTGGAAATAGTTGATACCCTCTCCTCAATCCCCTGCCCCCAACCGTAACGTAATTTAATGTCAGTAACACAATCTTAGCCTTGAAGTAGACGGCAACGTAGAGTGTCAGTATCAGGGAGGAGTTAACTACAATGTGGGTGTGTCGGGGATAGCACACGACGTCACATCCCCGTAGCATGGGCGTGTCTCCGAATAAGTAACGTAAAGTAACATGGCACTGGGGGGGGGGGGCAAACAATCTGTATGAGTTCCATCTTCAGCGGTGGCCTGACTCTAGGGAAGGTAAACTCAAATATACGGTTCGATAGTGTTGAGTCACTCAATAATAGGTTGAGAAGCTTACACATTTTAGAACCGTTGGGGATAGATGTTAGACCCAACCAACGTATTTTCAATTCTGTTAGGGACACTAAGTTAACTTTGGAGGGACAAAGAGTAAAGTTGGAGACACCGGTGAAAGGTCGCCTACAGTTTATCAGGACGAAATGTGATACTTAGGCTAGACATTTTTGTAGGGATGCTACATTGTATTTGCTCAGACAAAGTCTGATAGTCGATGTTGCAGGGGTCACCAAAAAGTTACTGGGACTTAGGGTCTGACCAACCAGAAGAAAATTGGCACAGGTACCACCCAGAACAATTAAGATTCATCCAATAGAATTGGTAGAAATGTAGGACAGACGCCGTCATGGCATGGCCAGAGGTCCTTATATACTCTACCCAAAGCTTAAGGCGTTCTCTCGCTCTCAGAAGAAGACAGATCACTCTTAGACCTAAGGTGATAGGACTGTGAGGAGTTGTGAGCCTAGCTGAGAAGTCTGTTTTCAGCTAGTAAAGTTAGTACTAGTAGGTTAGAACTACTAAGTAACATAGTAGAGGAGCAGACCAGGCAGAAGACGTTCTGGTGTTGAGAGGAAGGGACAAGGTGGCCTTGCCTCACCTGTGAGAACCATTGGAAGAGAGTCATCGCGCTGACCAACCCTAGCTGTCGCTCAATGCAAGTGGCAATTGCGTGACCACGGACGGACGTCAGGGGAAGAGATCGCCCGATCCAATTGGGAGACGATACGCTTGACTGCGGAGCGGTTGAAGCAGTGACGATAGGCAGACCCGTCAATCATCTACTTGACCCACCCCACTGACCAGGGAAGTCGGGTCATGTTCATAGATTGTCCATAGTAGTCTTTGTCGAATGTTCATAAATTTATCTTAGTTAATTAGTTTGTCAAACTACATATTGAGTATCTGTTTTATTTGTTGTTCATTCTTTAAGTAATTAAATGTCATTATTCTCTGTTATATTCACATAGGCGTTTTGAGTTATTATTCGTATAGTCTCATAGTTAATCTTTGCTAGTGTAACTTATAGACCCAATAGAGCATTACTTATTTACTATTACTCCTACTCAGTAGGACAGCATGCAACAAGGAAAGAATTGCTAACTATTAGTACAATCTAACCCTAGACAACTAGTCATATAGGTGCTGGTGTCTATACCCCTATAGTCTATAGACCCAGCCCTCAACATATAGCAAAACGACAAGTGACAAAACGAGAAAACATAAACACCCTAACATGCAATCCGCTTAGAATCAATTCTTCAAGCGTACATTTTTAGAGCGCCCAATTTTTAAAAAATGACTGATAGATTTTTAACTTATTTTTTTTCTGCTTCAAATTTGAGGTTTATTTTCAAATAATTCATAGCCAAGATGAGGGAACGAATTTTAACTTTATCAGAATAACCTTTATTGTTACCCCCACCACTCAAAACTATTTTATCTTTAATATTACGGTGACTGAACCTGAGGCATGTCTAGATGTGGTTTGAGAATATTTCCTTTAGAAAAATAGAGTGCTTGACGTCATCTAAATGACAGCATTAAAAATGACGGGACATATGGGCAACCCTTGAAATACTTTCTGGTCTTCTTCTATTTAACGTAGCTGATGTATAACGTATTGTCATTTATGAAGTTAGTATGATATGAATGTTTATTTAATTAATATATAACGTGTTTTATCTCCATGTCAGATGTAAAGCACCGTGAGCCTGGCTCCTTGCTGGGATACAGCGCTATATAAATTATCAATTTATTCTTACTATTATTATTGCATAAAGATCCACGATCAGTATTGCCCCCCCCCCTTTATGAATGTTGAGGATTTGACAATTCATCTGTGAAGAATATACTGGGAAGATTTGCCCAAGACGGAGGGGGTTGGGAGGCGGGAGGGTATCAATGTCTGGAGTTGAATGACAGAAGAGAGGACACAAATTCGCCAATTGTTGCCCATGTTGCAAAATAATTCCACCATACATTTATATCCCAAATACATTGAAATCCCCTCATGCATTTGAACCCCCCATACATTTACCCCCCCCCNCCCCCCCCCGCCCATACATGTAAATCCCGCCCCCATACAGAGTGTCCTTCCTCCCGGCAGATTTATTTTAAAATAAATTATCGTGGGGAGAAAATATGTTCATCTGAATTAAAAGTAATTCTCCCCTACCAGTAAAATAAAGTATCCCCATAAATAAATCCGCCTCCATCACACTTTCAGTATAATTAGACTGTCCAGAGGTTTTTCGAAAAAATCCGGGACATTTTTGTTCAATTACGGGACAAATTAAAAATAAGTAAAAAAAAAAAATTTTTAAAAAAAACAAAAAAACTACAAAACCTCTTTAAATAGCTCACTTAAATCATAAAGCAATCATAAAATAGCCATTCATTAATTTTTAAAAAAAAATTTATTCGTTTTAAAAACTCTTTAAATTCAATATATTTTTAATAGGTAACCCTTTCGAATATTACTGTAAATTTTTAATTATATTTTTCGCTTGAGTGGATTTTTTCAAGAAATTTGTCATTCTTCTTGATGGCATCATAGAAAATGCTGCAATTCATGTTTGAATTGTATTGAATTGATAAGAGGGCATCAACTGTGGAGACCTCAAGCTGGCTTCTTTGGTCAGTCCAAATCTGATTCATGTAAGAAAACAAGCGCTCAACTTCAGTGGAGGTTCCTGCTTTAATGCGGAAGCAAATTGCACTAGATATAGATGACCAATGATAGTTACCAAACGAAGTTAATTGAGGATAATATAAATATTGACCAATAAGAATGCGTGTATTAGCGATTTTATGGGTTAGCGGAATAAAGAATTCCGTAGCGGGTTATTTTTGGACGTTTTAGTGGGCGATACCATTACAAATTAGGTAGGATAAGCTTTCCAACGACACCAAAATAGTCACTTTTGACTTTATTCATAAAAATTACTTAATTTTCATACAAAAACTTTTTAATTTCTAAATTCCGGGACAAATTGTGTCCCTGACATGATTCCGGGACAGAGGTGAAATTTAGGGACTGTCCCGGCAAATTACCAGCAGATGGACAGTCTAAGTATAATACGAAAACACCTTTTTTTAAAATAAAAGAATATAAAATAATTAGTATTGTCATAGTCATAAATGTTTACTTAAATACTGTTCACGCCATCAATTATGTATTTCAGTTCAGTTTCGTGCTTTTTTTTAAATTAACGCTGTGCAATAACCACTCCTAAACACGTGTCTCTCGGGGGGGGGGGAGTTAATCACCCATTTTCGATTCATCAATTTACGCTACTGGCTAAGCTTATGATTGTTTAATTTCCAATTATCTTATTCTTATACACACGCATGTAGCACAAATACAATACATATTCTCAGACTTAAAGGTTAATAACATGCTAATTTATAATTTAATATAAGTCAGGGGTGGTTTTATTTTAACCACGGAGACTTTATTTAAAAACAACCACTCGGGGTCTGATTTTATTTCGTGACACTGGATCATTAGATCCTTTTGGAAAAGTTTCGCTATTTCTCCTAAGTTGGGAACACGCAGCTCCGCTCCTGCGTGTTTTCTTTTGTGGACAGCGGCTTGTCGGTTTAAAAGGTATACATCTAAAATACAGTTTCTGATTTTTAGCGTTTTATATATTTGTCAATACACCACCTGTAACACGCTGGCCTATACGCCCCAGCGCACATACCATCAGGATACTATCTTTCTTACAGGAATGGCTAAGATTCACAATTAAACGAAAACACCACTTTTAATTTTTATCTGATCACTTGTTTTCCATCAGCTGGATCACTTTTATCAACTCATGTCCTGATTCGATGGGGATTAAAGTGCAACTAAAATGTAAATTATTCCGTGTGTACAACTAACTAAAAAAGGTATAAAAATAAGAACCCATACGATGCGCAATTGTAGACAATGAAATGTAATATCAAATAAACAACTAAACATAGAATTTACTTTGTTCTGTAGCGTCTTTAAAAAGCACTTGTTGCGAATGTAAGAGTGAAATCTTTTAGGCCATTTAGACATCATTACTTTTATGACTAGAAAGAAATCAGTGACTGTCACTTGCTGCTTCCTTGCACATCAATTTTGAACATTTTTATGTTTCATTGAGTCGGGTGTTTTGACCATTCCACTACGATGGCATTAATTCATGATCAAAGATGACCTCAGCTGACTCGAATTAAACTAACATATATTAAAAGATTTTTATTTTATTCTATTTAGTATTTATTCTACTTTAATCTTGTGAAGTAATAATGAAAACATGTATCTCATGCCTTATATCTCTTTATATAAACTAGGAATGGTTAACTATAGAAAAAACATCACATCTGGCCAAGCTAATCCCCGCTTTGTGTGTGTGCGTGTGTGCGTGTGTGTATGTGTGTGTGTGTTTGTGTGTGCGTATGTGTGTGTGTGTACGAGTGTATGTGCGCGTATGTGTGTGCGTGTGTGTGTTTGTGTGTGTATGCGTGTGTGTGTGCGCGCGTGTATGTGTGTGCGTGTGTGTGTGTGTGTGTGTGTGTGTGTGTGTGTGTGTGTGTGTGTGTGTGTGTGTGTGTGCGCGCGTACGTTTGCGTGTGGGGGGGGAAGGGTGTGGAAACATCGTCAAGATGGACACTTCATTCCATTGGCCTCAAGTTCTTTTAACTAATCGTAGACATTATAATTTGTGGTAAATTCTAAAATTTTCATTTCGACAGATCACTTTTCTCGTGTCAAGGACTTAATTTATCGCAGTTCAATTTTGTAAACAGGCATGTCATAACAACACATTGCATACAGCTTTTTAAATAGGATCCTGTAATTTGTCGTTCAAATTTCAGTTTACCAGAGCCCGAGCCCAATTCATCAAACCCTTGCAGTCTCTTTCTAGTTGCTATATTCAATCAGTTTATTTTTTAGAAAATAAAAATTCATTATGAGTATGTGGCTAAATTTACGGGAATGAATTTGTTCAGACGCTCTCAGAGGTCCCATGAAAGGCTGTCCATAAATGACGTCAGATGATTGTGGCCGATTCCCTTCCTCGTCACAAAAACTTAGACCCCCCCCTCCAATATGACGTCATAAAGTTGTGGATCCCCCCCCTAAAAAGCGGTATTTTCTATTTGAAAATGAGCATGTTTCAAAAAACTTTATTTTCATTTTAGTATTTATATAATATTTAATTTTTTTAAATATAATATTTAAATGGAACTTTGATTATATGTAGCGTGTTTTGACTTGACGTCACAATTCTTAATTAAACTCCCCCCTCCCCCTCGTCACACATAAAAACAAATGTGGGGACCCCCCCCCCTTTTCCCCTCCTAGGTGCGTGACGTCATTTATGGACGGCCCCCTCGTAGGTTTGCATGGTCCCTGAAACATCCTAAAATGTTGTACAAATTACCGATGATCCAACTTCCGAGCCCGATGATTGGCGTCTTTAAATCTGCACCGACAATAAACATCCTCTACCACCCACCTGGCTCAGGTCTCTTGCGTCGCTCACAACCTCAGACAACGACCGGACAAAACAAAAAACATGGCCATTAAGTGACAGAAGGCATATGGGTTTAAATGCAGGCCTGAATAGTAATAAACACAAAGAAAACACGTCAGGTGATGAGATACACTGAGGTAAACCAGAGTGTTGCGTAATGCTGGGTGTCGAGTGATGGGAAGAATTGCTGAGAACAACAACAACAATCCAAACAACAAAACAACATACGCACTGTTAACGTTCATCTTTACGTACGCCCTCTTATGGTCCTAGTCCTAGCAGAGCGGTCCCTGGTTTGTCTTAGTGTCTTACGATATGTTTTTTAAGAGTATCACGTTGATAGAAAAAAGATATGGCAGTGGGTGAGGCAGGGCCGGTGGATTGTCATTTTTTTTTTTGGTAGTATAGGTTACATTCCCGAAGCAAATAGTTCACTCAGAAAACGAGTCGAGCAAAACAACAGACATTTTCCCACAACATAATAGTGCATCTAACATTCAGTTTGAATTGTGTTTTTTTTAAACAATTGAAAATGTGTGCGAAAAATAATAGGTCCACAATCATATTTATTTATAAAAGAACACGTGAAGGGTTTAATAATAGTTTAATTCTGAACATACCAAAAGCAGTTGAAAGATTAAAGGTTAATAAAATAAAAATAAACGCGAAGAAAAATTAACTCAAAGAAATGAAGAGACTGTATTATTTTCTATGTGACGGTTTCTAATGGCAGAACTTCAAACTCCTTTTAGACTCTTAAGTCTTCTCATACCAATGTAACTGAATTGAAAACCATAGGGGCTGAATTAGTGTACGAATATGACAATATGGTTCTGGTACATATAATTAATTCCGGTTGATTTTAACGTAATTAAATTACTGGAAAAAACTAATTCTTGGCACACTTAACGTGGTTTATTCTACCAAAGCATTATAATTTTTTATTTTTTATTTTTTTTTTTATTTTTTTTTTTTTATTTTTTTTTTGTGAAGCAAAAACAAAAATAATGAGCAAAATTGCTTATTTAATGAAATTAAAACTTTTCACGCATAATTTCAAATGTAGCCACCCATGTTTCTGCCCCGGGCGGCACATACCCACGCTACGCCGCTGGGTGAAGAAAGTCGAAGAACATTTATGGCATTTGAATGACTCATGGCATCTGTAGGGAAATACAACCCGATATTTTTCCCCCACATATAACAGTTACATAAGACACGCATTAACGCCAACCGGTGGTTTAGTTAATGGACGCGGGGTTAAGACTAGTGTACTCAAGAAGATTCGAGATGGTATGGTGGAACAGAAGGGGGGGGGGTTGTCATGCGACGTTCTGTCAATCTTAAAAAAAGACCCAGATGAATAATATCAAAAATGGAAAACTAATTGGATTATGTCTTTCCATTCGAAAAAAAATCCAAATGTTAAGACAATCAAAGAAAAAGATTTTTTTTTTTTTTTGTAAATGCAAAATATTTCATTAAAGGAAAGCAGCTTATCCAGTGATGGATTTATCTATTTGCTAAACAAGCTATAGCTTAGGGCCCCCGACTTCTTGGGGACCACCACACGGAATTATTTTTCTTATTTGCACTGACATAGAATATATGGACGTCAAAAGTTCCCACATTCCTCAAATTATCACGGAATTTAAAAAGTCATTAAAAAACCCAACCAAACTATAGGTTTTATAAAAAGAATCGTTTACAAATTTAATTAGAATACAAAACTCAAATGCTACTTAAGGATTAAAATGGGGTAGAAATTAAAACAGACTTATTGATAACACGGTTCCCCCCCCCAACCACACACACCTATCTCTCCCCGAGCAGAATCATCACGAAATTGCAAAATGTGTGCACAATTTAAAATGCGTGTGCGTTTCTCGCTATAGTCTAAACTACAACTTTTCCACCTGATATACCACATTGGTTTACTGATAATCATAATCAACAGCAGAGCTCGAAGCTCACAGACTAATTCCACTAAAGAACCGTCATCCCACATCATTGATTAGACATACACCACAACATATTGAGTAGACGTACATGACGAACATATTGATTAGACATACATTTCACCATTTTTATTAGACATACATTTCACAGTATTGCCTAAACATATTTTCACCATATTGCTAAGACCAACATTTACCACATGGCGTACAAATATGCTTAACGATATTGATGAGACACACATTTCTCCATATTGCCAGGGCGTATATTTCACCTTATAGCTGAACCATGCATATTATACATCACTATAAATCTTGAGCATATATTTCATAGCATTTGGTTGAACAGAAATGTCTTTTATTATCTCGACATAAAGCTTTCACCAGACTCTCACTATTCTATTGTTACCTCATAATGAACTATCGAACGTTGCACGTGCAAGTAACTTCTGACCACGGGTCTTCAGATTTGATGTTTGGCCACGTCTGAACATTCTCCTTTATGATCGAGCCAAAGACACGTCATCTTAAAGAGATCGTCGTTTATAATATGGGCGACGCTGTATAAATGAGCAGGCCCGGACTCACTCCTCAACACTTCAACTCAGAGACGAGACCTTTGTGTCATCTTCTAGGGGTAAGCTGAATTTAGTCTTGTAGTGTTGAACTGGGCATTGATTATGGCTTCATGGACGGGAAGATTTTGTCGTTGACTTCCGTGTGTTTGAGAGTAAGTTTAACTGGATTTTGAATTGTTCCGTGGGACAGACGATTGCGTCATTCATTAACTTCCAGTGTGTGTGAAGTGTTTTATTTAATAGGCATTTACTTGCTTCATGGACGGTACAAATAAATGCGTCTGTCACATTGATGTGTAGGAGTAATGTATTTCTTTGCCTTGATCGACTGGGAAATGACTAGCTACACTAATAGATGAAATTTTGATGATCTGTTTGATTAATGAATAATTTTAGTGACTCCTTAAAGTTAAAGGGACAATAAGTCCGCATAAGATCTTTGAAAAGAGAATCGCTATTTCGACGGGTTGATGACTTTAGGCAAGAGCGTCACTTAAAAATGCTTCTTTGCAAGCAGTGTGTTAAGGGTCAATACGATGTTTTGAAATTTTTTAATGAGTAAACCACGCGTACACTAGGTGCTGCAAAAACTACAATATGTCACAGGGGACTTTTTGAGAGTGTTTGACAGGGAGTTGCGAAAAGAAGACTTAATACCGTGTCTACCGTTTGCCTTAGAAAACGAACACCAGAAGCCATAATGTGAGCGAGCACCCCTGAAGGGATATTAAAACCCATTTTATAGGGGAGAGTTCTTAGAAGCATTAAAAAAACTAATTTTATTATCTAATATTTGTTAGACTTGACATTTATCGACGACAGAGAGGTGAAATATCTACATTTAAAGGCGTCGAATAAACTCAATAAAGCACTGGTAAGGACTCCGTGGATTAGGTTAGAATTAATGGCATACAAGGCTTTTACGAGAAAATAGCGGTTTGGAAAAACGATTGGAAGTAGGGGGTGAGGGGGTGGGGGACTCTCTTCAAAATGTCCCAATGAAGATTATGTAGGAGTAAAAGAATCAGTGACGTAGCTAGAGGAGCCTGTGGGTGCGGGCAGCACCGGATGATAATAATCCTAGCTACGCCACTGAAAAAAGGTACACACACGAGCTGAACAAAAGCAAAACAAACAAAAAATCACCACACAAAAAACAGACGTCTAACTGGATAATTAAAAGACCAAAACTAATTATGCAGCGAAGGAACGGCATCATATTCATTTAGATATGTATATGTGCGTGTGCGTGCGCTCGTGTGTATATGTATGTATGTGTCTGTCTGTGTGTGTGCAAATATATTAAGTTCAAACCTGATCATTAAACAGAAAATGAATTAATTTATTGGAGACAAAAAACAAACAACACAACACAAACATTTTTTAAATTATATTTTTCATAATTTGTTTGTGATTGAATCCATTTTAAACGATATTTTTTTAAAAACAATTTTGGAATAGATTCCTTTCTGAGACCAGGACCACAAAGAACTGCAAATCTTTGCTGCCACAGACCTAACCTACCCGCATTTCGCACCAGCTGAAACAGAGACCTAAACTTACACGCACCAAAGACAAACTGAACACAGAGGAGGACCGTGTAAAATGCTGACTACTTTATTGTGTGCACTCGCCCTGCTGTGTGCCAGTGACGCACGCGCCTTGTGTAAGTTGCTTTCTGTTGTTTCTTGTCGCAAAATAACCCCTCAACCCCCCTCCCCCACATGCAGTCTCCCCTGAGGTTTTACTCTAAAATCCTTCAGATTAAAATAAAGTCTCCCATAACCGTAAAAAAACAAGTATTACCAAAAATAAATAAACCCCGCACATCACACTTTCAGAATGATAAAAAAAAACACAAGAATAAAGCATCATATTAATATTTTTTTAAAATTAACAACGTAATTGGGACACATTATTCTCGATTTTGGCCGATTTTTTTTTACCCCTCTCCCATCTTTGTCGCTCGTCACAAAAACTTTGACCCCCACCCCCAATTAAAGACGTATTTTCTATTTGAAAATGAGAATGTTTCAAATAATTTTATCGTCATTTAAGCTTGAGATTAAGTGTAGGCCTGCACTCTAATGTCTTAAACACGCGTGAAGCCATTTAAAACATCATTTATTAAATACATTTTAATTAATCAAACATTTAAGTGGAACATTTATTTAAAGTTGCGCATTTTGATGTGACGTCAGATTTCTTAAACACCCCCTCCACCACGTCATACATCGTCAAAAATGTTTACCCCTGTCCCCACTTAGGTGCGTAACGTCATTTATGGACGGCCAAATGCTGTTTATGGCACTAGTACAGCTAGAAAGGTGCGAGATGGATGGGGACCCCCATATCCGGGTCAAGACAAAATAGAGATATTGCACATTCCCACAATGGTAGTTTTAAAAAAATTCTATACAATATAAACCCCAAATAAATTGCAACTTAGTAGTGTTATGGATATGGATATGTCTGATTTTTAAAAAAAACTTTTTCGTAGATACTTTTCACTCAGAATTTTAATTCTATAGTTTTGAAAACAATACTTTTTTTTTTTTTTTTTTTTAAATGGGTGCCACGTGTTTTGTTGTTTGCAACAATGAACATTTAAAAATTATTTATTTTTTTTAATTAAAAATTTTTTGCATTGTGGTTTCTTATTCCTACCGTCATGATGTTGAACACATGGCTGGCTACGTTTGGAATTGGTTGCTTCCCATTATTAAATCCATTTGATAAGCACACATTTTATTAATTCAGAGCTTATGCCCCAAGAAAGAAAAGCAAAAATAATGATGCTTGAAATGACATGTGTCAAACTCAAGGCTCGCCGGCGCACAATTACATAGTTAAAAATATATTAATGGCCATGCTAAATTCAGTGCAGGTCAAATTCTCACATAAGTAAGTTTGCTAAGACCACTGCTACTACGGGCGGCGGTTTCACTAAAACCTCAAAACAAACGTTTGAAAAGACAAATAAAAACCTTGATCTCGGAAACAAAGCTCTTCAAAAGCCGCTGAGAATCTGCAAATATATGTTTGATGATGTTGACCTTAAAACTGTATGATTGAGTTTTGAAGATAATTTGGCTGTTATCAAGGAATATAATATAATCTGAGACTAAAGATTTAAAAAAAAAAAAAAAGCCTGAATGCAGAGAAGAATATACAGAAAATAGAAGAATTGAAGAGGCATTTGTATCAGGGGCGTCATCTGTCAAAAGCGTCTTACTACAAGTACCAATAATGCCATACCCCAAAATAACAAGTCTTAGCTCAAAGGAATGTCATACTAAAAGGTGTTATACTTCACAGCAACGTCTTACCAATAAGTTATTATTTAAAGGGCGTCTTACCAACAAGAGTTACCTCTGCTATAACTAACCAAAAAAAATGACACAGATGATTATTTTTATACTATAAAAACAACCAATAATATTTTTAAAAAGTCAAGATTAAAGTTATCAATAAAATTATGAATGGAAAAGTTTTGATGCATCTATAAAAAAATTATATTTCAAAAACATATTTATATTTTGCACATATCATGGATAAATGATATGATGCTAGATACCTCATGAAATGGCATATTTTTATTTTAAATTTCGTTTAGGAAATAGTGAATTTCAGTACATTTCAACTGCATCCTACTCAGACAGATCTATTTGATATTTAGAATTTACATAGAAAACTAATGCACATTTAAATTCACTTGCAGGATATATTTAAATATATCTATACATATTTATCTCTATCTATTTATTTATCTATTCATCCATCCATCCATCCATCCATCCATCTATCTATAAGGGTTGCGGAAATTACCAACTAATTTCTCGATTAATTGGTATTTTTAATCGATTAAAATAATTTTAATCAATAAAATAGCGATTAAAATTAAAGATAAATTTTAAACAATTTTTAGATATATTAATAAATAATTAATAATAGTTTTTTCCTCTCCATTTTAAAAAGGCAATTTTTAAAGTGTAACCATTAAAATAAGCTCTTTTTATAAGGAAAATGATATCTAAAAAAGTAAACATTGTTTTTACTTAATTAACAATAACAAAATAAACATTCATTGACATTATATTGAACTAGCTATGTTTAAATATGTCTCCTAAAAATGTTATTTAAAAAAAAAAATTAATGATTAATTAATTGTTAATTTCGATTAAATCCCAAAATTGAAATTTATAGTGTCATAAGTAACATTCCTTAACGTAATTGTCAAAAATCGAAATAACACTGAGATGTCTTCTTTGTATTTGTATGACGTCTTTTAACCAACAACAAAAACAGACAATTGTATAGACATTATTTGGTTGAAGTGATGAGCGGGTCTTATTGACATAAAAACCAGCCGAGCTGAACAATCGTTTAGATAGCTCTTGATTATGTCAGCTGTTTGGTTTGCAGGTGATATGTAAGCGAAATGTTAAAAACATGGTAGCATGTTCTCTCAACTTCTCTCTAACCAGCGCGGCTGTGCCGATATTTGACCGACGCCACGCTGGAGTTTAGAACTACCGCGCAGATGTTGTTTTTTTAAACTTTGCACACAAACCAATAAAGCTTAGACTTAGAGGAAACATTGCATGGTAGGCAAACGATTTCTTTCAATAAGATGTATCAACATTTTAAACAGTCACATCAGTATCAGTCAATAGCTTAAACTAATAATGATCTTGTAATTGTCAGGAATTTAGTTTATATTTACCGGCCGAAATATTACACTTTGACTTCCAGGGGATATAACTAAATGAAAAAATGTCAATTACCTGTACTTGTTAATTCCCTTGGGACATTTTACTTTAATCGAAACTAACGATTAATTCATAAAATTAATCGTTAATTTTCAAATGTGTACGATCAAATTTGAATTAATCGTTACAAGCCCTAATATGTATGTATATGTCCATCCTATATATATATAGATAAAGATTATTAATTATATATATATAAATAATCCTTATCTATATGGGCTGCAGAAATTAACAATTAATTACTTGATTAATCATACATTTTTTTTATAGATTAAATATAAATTGAAGTAAAATTTAATAGATAAAAATTTTATTAAAATTTAAGAAAATATTTATAATATTTTTTCTTTCAATTCATTAAAAAAATAATTGATAAAATTAATAAATAAAATAACCCAGATCGCAGGATATGTACCGCTGAGGAACATAGCACAACAGTTTAAAAGGTTTTAAAATATTACTTTTCTACTTTTGGACAGGGGAAATAACTCAATGAAACAAAAAAGGTCTATTCTTTTGTTTATTACTTCCCTTGGGACATTACTCTTTGAACGAAATTACCGATTAATTCATGAAATTGTTCCTTTATTTTTCAAAAGAAACTTTTAAATTTAAGTTCATCTTTACCAGCCCCGATTTATATATTATATTATGGCTGGTAACGCTTAATTTAAATATAACTATAACCATTAACTTTCCAAAAATTAACTATAAATTTCTTGAATTAATTTTTAATTTTCGATCAAAGCCAAAAATTTCAAGGGAAGTAACAAAAACTAGGTTTTTGACATTTTTTGTTCAACAATTAATCGATTAATTAATCGTTATTTTGTGCAGCCTTAATATATATATTAATGTGTGTGGGTGTGTTTATGTGTACTCAACGAAAATCTGCTACCAATAAAACCCCAAAGCTGGAACAAATGGAACATCTGGGAAAGCTGAAAAGAACCCGACCAAGAAACACTTGGGGCTGAGTCATGGAGGCAGACATCAAGAGACCTTGACGTGCCTGTAAGAAATTGGAGAGCTCAGGATAGAGGTGCCTTGAGGCCTCTTGTAGACAGCCTATTTACTTGGATCATAGAGGTCGACCAGGATCGACTGTTGTTCCTCGTGGATGAGAAGGCAGTAGCAGAGGTGTCACTAGAGTTGGTGTCACCCGGGCGGTAGCTCATGGTGTCACCACCAAGTTTTCAAGTGCAAAATAACGGAAATATAGAAAATTTTACCTTTTTTGTGTCACACTCCTGAAGGTGCCCCCACGACACCCCTTACAGACGCCAATGGGCAGAAGTAGTAGAATAATTAATGTAAAGAAACATTATTTGAAGCAATATATTTTTTTAAAAAATTCAAATTCCTTTTTCTCATTGGCTAGAATGTCTAACAAAAAGGTGAAGTAATTTAAAATTTAAATAACAATAACATGGCTATGAAATAGAATTATCTAGGGAATTTTTATGTTTCTTAAAAAGTGTCATTTGCGGTATTAAAACAAAAATCTTATTCTCTCTCAGCATTGAAACCGTCTCATGCTTATGTACTTAGGTTGTAACCCATCACATATTTAGGACAAAGCCCCGTAACATGTCTACATGTACATTGGTTGTAACCATTACACACATACTTTGGGTAGAGCACTGTCATAAGTCATAGTCCTGCACAAAGTGCATCATTGTAACATGTTCTTGTCATTGAGTGTTACCCTCTGATATGGTGTTGATAGGCTTATACCAGCATATGTGCATGTCTTTGGCGTTAGCCTCTCATATGGTATTGATAGGTTTATACCGCCACATTTCCATGTCCTTAGGTAATGCTGGGATGAGCCATTTTATAAGATTGTTTTGTTGATCAGACAATCATATTCATAAGTGGCAACTTTAAGTTCGTTAACCTAAATCCCACAAATTAATTATATTTTTTAAAATTCTTCTTTTCAAACTAGATTGACGGTTTAATATTTTAATATGTTATTTATTAAGTAATATATTTCAACGTCATGTCCAATTTTTGTTTAAGCTATGTAAAAACAGCCATTGAGGAAAAAAACCTGTCATTCATATGTGTTTTATAAAATAAAGATAATAAATGTACAGTGAAAATTTATTATTAATCTGGGATACATTACCCTAATGATACTGGTAGTAGATAATCTTTAAAGGTAGGAATCATAAAGTTAGAACAAGGATTGGATTTAAAGTTAAATGTTCTCGACTGCAATATGGAGAAATATTATATTAACATTAGCAGTTACATTGATTGGCACTTTGTGGTAAGACATGTATGAAAGGCCTATTAAGCCTATTAGTATTAGTATTAGCTAGCAGCAAGGTTATAATTGTATTTATATGAAAAAATTGCTGCCAAGTAATTTTATAACAGGTGGTCTTATATTCAAGCGAATCCTAATCTTATATAAATCAACAAAACATTTTTTAAACTAAACTTCCTAAAACTTGGCGTTAGTTCATCGTTACAAGTTTGTAATTAATGCAAAGTAACAGAATATTAAATGAGAACAAAACATTTTTGTCTAAAAAAAAAAGGGTTAAAAAATCAATGTGTATAGTCTGCTAGTCATTATAGGTTCATTGTAGTGACCTCCCTTTAAAAAAATTAGAAACAAATAATTCATATTCGCCCAATACCAACACCCACACCTTTCTTCGACAATAACATTATTTTTTGGTGATTAGTTGGAAATTAAGAGAATGTTAATAAATAATAATAATTAGATATTATTGTTTTGACAAACCTTGCATGCATTCCAAACGCATAATCACTTAGGTGGCACATTGTTTCCTGACCTGTGCCTGCCGGACGCATAATCATAAATCTATTTGCCTTTTATATGCAAACCGAAAACAAGAATAATAATTAATAACAGTTATAATGAATAATCTCATTTAAAAACATTCTTATTCTTAAGTTTCCTATTATAATTGCGTAACCAGCAGGGGAGAAATCAAATTAAACTACATTACAACAAAACTCTGCGGAGGTCTGTTTACAAGGCTTATTTTATTATCAATAGGAAACGGAAACTAAATTAAATTCACTATCTGAAATCCCGCCAAATAATTATTTTTAAAAATAATTTAATAATAATTATAATATAGATTATACATGTGATAAACTTAAGCTTTAAGAATTTTTTTTCTTTTCCCCCAAACATTTTTCAAGTATTTTAATTGTATTGACATGAGGTGATTTTCATAGTTAGTTAATTAATTGTACATTTTAATATTAGTAGTTACTTTATTTTATTTTACAAAGCGAAAGCTTTTTTTTTTTTTAAAAAGAGATCGTTAAAAAAAACAAAGAAAAAAATATAAAAATTGTTTAATTTCAGTTATTTTAATGTGCGCCAACTGGCGTTAACGTAATAATCCAGGTTGTGAGAGTATGCTAAAAATGATTTATTAAAAAATTCAATAATATTTATTAAATTCTAATTTTCATATAGAGTCAATTAAACTCCTATTACTTTGACACGCGACAGTTTGATGTGATTATTTTTGTAATGTTGTAACTGAGATGAAATCACACCTACCATCCGTTACCCCCCCCCTCCTCTTTCTGTCACGCTTTCGAATTACTTGACCATTAAAAAAAAATTAACTAGTTGTTATTTTGATTTAATGGTGAGCAATTAGGCACACCTAAAAATTTGTCTCTCAATGGGGGTGGGGGTTAAGCGGTATGTAAGCCTTTATCCTGTTACCCCAGTGTCTGATATTATGATGGTGAAATATCCAATGATACAAAAATACCGCCTATACTCTATCCCATAACCCTTAATAAAAACTTTAATTCATAATTTAATATAGGCCTTTTTTTAAGGAAGCTGTTTTTTATTTTAGATACGGAGACTTGATGTTGAGACAACGTCTCCACAGGGGAGACTTTGCTTTGGGGGGATACTGTGCTTCGTGACACCGGCATAGAAAGAAAAGACTTGAGAGGGCAGTGAGGGCAGCTATCCCAGGGTAGCATTTTAGGTTCTCCATACAATACAATCACTATGTCATGTCTGTCTTAGGGCGGACTGGGGCGGCAAAGTTGAATTCTGCGTGTATTTGTGTGTCTCCGTGTCAGTGTGTGTGTTTGTACGTGTAGTGTCTTAAGAAGCTGACTTTCGTTATACCCCCTTCTGTATGCTCTAAATTCTAAATGTTTGCTATGCCCTGTGAATTGTATCCTAGGGCACTAGCTTTCAATGTATCCTATCCATAATATCAATTTCTTGTTATACAAATCATTTAGGCATTCACGTGTTATGCTTTCTCTTTCGAACATGATTCTTGAATACAAACATTTTAAAAAAAAAAAAGTTATCCAGCTAATCATCTTCAGCTAATAAATATGTATGGCATTTTTTGTTTGTCTTGTCTTTTAACAAATAAAATTTTATTCATTATTGCTGAAAGTTTAAAAATAAGTCTTAAATAAGTATATGATTTGTTTTTGTTAATTCTAAAACTGAAACAATTGTCTTTTTGTCTAACGACAGACGGAGGCGGTAGTGAAATACCGGGAGACATTGATGCAGACTTTCCACCGCAAAATTATACAACAAAGAGGTACCCCGCTATTCAACCAACAACCTCCCCGACATCTGATGACTACGGCTATGGCACAAATTACTACCCAAATGATGATGACTACGGCTATGGCCCATCAACCTACCCAACATCTGATGACTACGGCTATGGGACAAGTAACTACCCAACATCTGATGACTACGGTTATGGCCCATCAACCTACCCAACATCTGATGACTACGGCTATGGCCCATCAACCTACCCAACATCTGATGACTACGGCTATGGGACAAGTAACTACCCAAATGATGATGACTACGGCTATGGCCCATCAACCTACCCAACATCTGATGACTACGGCTATGGCCCATCAACCTACCCAACATATGATGACTACGGTTATGGCCCATCAACCTACCCAACATCTGATGACTCCGACTATGACATAAATGACTATCCAACGTATGATGACTCCGACTATGACACAACAGACTACCCAAAATATGATGACTCCGACTATGACACAAATGACTATCCAACGTATGATGACTCCGACCTGCGGCCCATACTAACCAAAGAGCGAATTGCCAAACTTCAGCTCACTCTCGTTTGGAGACGTATTTCCAAACTTCTGCCAGGACTGACCAACGAGCAGAAGTCCAGAATTTTGAGGAGCTTGGTATAAAAAGGCGATGGATCTTTTGAAATGTTCAACAGAAATAAAAGTTGTGACAGATTTCTCTTTTAAAATTACCCCTTAAAATACACCAAAGATTGAAAATAAATTTTGAAAATATTTGAATAAAAAAATAGAAATAAACAATCGTTTTTCTCATGTTTTTTTTTAAAACAAAGATTTCAATATAGTTATTCTAGGCCTGGGCACATAAAGATGATTATATATCTGTTAGGTTTGGTCCATGCATTGAAAGGGTACTACTAGCAATACTACGTATACTGCTACTACTACTAATACTACTACTAATACTACTACTAATACTACTGCTACTACTACTACGAGAGGCGTCACCCGTGGCGGTAGCTCATGATGTCACCCCCTCACGACTCAACCCATAGAATTCCGAGTTTTCCAGTGCCAAAATAAAGGGAACTTACAGAATTTTACATTTTGGTGTCACCCCTGATGGTGTCACCCGGGGCAGCCAGCCCCCGCCGCCCCCTAGTGATGCCACTGACTACTACTGCTACTCCTACTACTATTGCTACAACTAAGACCTCCAAAAATAATTAAAAAAATAATTACTGATTAGATAAATATTCTCTCTATTTTCCCTCTCTCCTGTTTTTTTTCTTCCTCCTCTTTTTTCTCCATCCTTCTCATTATGTGTTAAGATAAACTCACTCATTCATGAGTTGATAACAGATTAGCACATTTATTGAAAAGATAATTCACTCGGTCATTAATCATTGCCCCCCACCCTCCCCCCCAGCTAGTCACAAGTATGAGTGTAACAGATTCCCTTAATGAGGGATAAATGAGAACCTTCATTCCCCTGCCCCCCCTCCTCCCAGCACACACTCACATTTTCAACAGTACACTCATTGCGTGTTCATTTGGTTTACTCCAGTGGTCCTCAATACGCACACTAACACACCCTCGGTGAGAGTAACGTGTTGCGCGAAACTCTTATTATATAAAAGTGAATTGTAGAGGAAATGAAATGTCATTCCAATTCATTATTTTGAGATTGGGAAACCGTTGACCTCAGCTTTTTCAATAGCTACTTTATTACATCAACAAATTATAAGCAGATTGGAGGTTTTAATTCGAGGTATCTTTTTGATGTGTTTTTATATAGATCTAAGCCCTTACAATTAGCGTCTCTTTTGCACTGAGATCCATCCATACTTACTGAAGTTAAACAATAACGGAAAAAAGGAGAAACGTGATTGAGAGGGGAAGGGGAGAGGCGAATTTTTTTATTATTTTTTTTTAATTTTTTTTTTTTAAAAGAAAAATTATATAGATAGTAGTATTTAATAAACCATTTAATTCATTAAAAGCTACTATGCAATGAAAACAAATGATTAGTTTTAAACACGTTGGGAATAGTTTCGATGGTTTTCAGTAAAGAATTCTAACGCGTTGTTGATTTTTTTTGTTTTTGTTATGGTTCTGAAACTTGATTTTTAATATTAGTTTTTCTTGCGTTATTTTCATTACAATGAGGAAGGAAGAAGTATAGTCAATTAGAGTAGTGAGGGGTATCAATTTGGGGGGGGGGGGGTCCTTTTAGAAATATGGAGACGTTTCCTTTATTCAGGAGAAAATGCGATTTAAAAAAATAAAATAATTACGCAAAGCCAGCGTACAGAGCAAAGAACTGGCAGCTTCATATCTACTACAGTAAAATGTATCAATTGTTTAGCACCATGAGCTGAGCTGCCTTACAAGGCAAACTACAAACAAAATAAAATTCCAAGTGATGCTTTTTTTTCTCTCTCCACCCAACGCTCCCGGTGGTGAATGAGAGTGAAAAATGAGGGAGGCACCTGCCCCCGCTTGGAAGAAACCCACGTTACGTTGCTGCTCCCTCCGTCTCAACACGAATGTTACTTTCTCACTGTCACTGCTTCTCCTTCTATCCACACCACATCTCTATTTTATCTTTATTAGAAAGCATGTTTATGGATTTATAAAAACAACAAACGCATAGGGTATCGCTAAAAATTATTTATTTAAAAACAAAACAAATGCACAATCCTTAATGATCATTCGTGTATTGACAGTGATGCCTGTGGCATATTAAAATAATTTTATTCCTTTCCATTCTTGTAGAGTCGTATCCATATCAGCTCACTAGACACTCGACAAAAACCTCTGGCCCAAGGTAAATTTATACCTCTGCAGGATCATCAGCAAGGTCTCCGACAGCTACTTCTCCTCCTACCACATCAACCTCATCTCCTCCTACCACGTCAACCTCATCTCCTCCAGTCCCATCGCCATCTTGTCCCCCTGCCACGTCACCATCTCCTCCGTCTGCCACCTCATCTGGAGTGTTCGCCGACTCGTCATTCTGTGTTTGGGAATCACCTCTGGACTCGTTACCACGGAATACTCTCCCAATTTTCTTCGCCAGCCGTTCACGAATTTTGTCCTGCAATAATTCGAGGAGTCCCTTAGAAAAGCCGCCGACTTCCGCTTTCTCCGATGAATCCTGAATGAATAAAATAAGAATGAATATTGAAAGAAGAGAAATGTCACACTTCACAAAACATATTCTGCTTACTATACAGTGGATCCCAAACATTGTATTTATTTTCCTCCAAGATTTGTCTAAATGTAAATCTCAAATGTACTTGTCACTATGGCGCAATACAATTTTACTTGTCGTTTCGTGGTATGTGTATGCATTTGTGTATGTGCGTGTGTGTGTTTGTATGTTGGTGTAAAAAAATATCGCAGCTTGTCAATGCGGGTACGAAAATCACCAAAAGTTTTTAAAGTTTTTAAAAAAAGTATGGTCATTTTCACAGATAGCTTGTGGGGACTTGGACTTGCAATGGAAAAATAATTTTAAAAACCAAGAAAGAAAATAAAAATAGTGCATAAGCAGAAGTACATGGCGTGAGCACGTTAAAAATGTTAAAGTGACCGGAAACATCATAGTGGACGTTAAACGTATTGTCATTTATGTGGTTATTATGATATGAATGTTTATTTAATTAGAATATGCATGTTATTATCTCCATGTAAAGTACTATGAGCCAGGCTCCTTCCTAGGATACAGCGCTATATAAATTGTCAATTTATTATTATTATGATTATTATTATTATTATTATTATTATTACTACTATTATTACTATTATTATTATTATTATTATTATTATTATTATTATTAGTGCATGGCGAGCTTAGTTGACCTCACTTTAATGGGAGCCGTGATACCTACTTGATTTTTCTTCAAGCCGGCGATGCAAGTTGGGGTCGAGGATACACAGGACTGAGACTCAGGGTCGAAGACGAGTTGGAGCTTCACATCGTCAGAGGCGTCTTCCGGGGCAACCTGTGGATATATGTGTTTGTTTGTCAATTGTGGTTATGAATGCCTGATGTACAGGGATTCTCGTTTGTTTGTCAAATTTTAATGTTTCATTGATGTCTGATACCGACTTGCTGGTCTATTTTATCGTTGTTTTTTATGCAGAGGCGCTGAGATTTGTCTGTCATATGTACGACGCATTTTTCAATATCAAATGTGGAAATTCTTGCTATATCATTTTAAAAAAATATAAATTGATGGAAAATGAATTATTTCAATTTTTAACTGAAATAAACATGCTGATGACATTAAAAAAAAAACAGAAAGATTGAAACGAAGACGTCCTTGATAAGAGAGCTATTATAACGTCATGGAACTAGAAGAATTTAAAAGTTAGTGGAGGGAAGGAATATGCTCTAATAATAAACCAAACTCAGGACAAGGCGTGCGGATTTCTCCGATTAGTGTATAATTGAATGAGTTTTAATAGAAATCGAAAGTAAAATAATAATTGGCAATTAACAATACCGTCGGGCACTGTCTCCACTCTCGGCTTCCGTTCTCACATCTGATGTAATTGCCGGTCAAGCAGCCGAAACACAGCTGGTAGTCACCGTTCTCGACCCGGCGGCATCCACTTCGTTGTCTGAGACAAGGGGCTGGAATTGCGGGGATGGGGAGGGATGAAGATAGACATGTGAGTCTAAGAAGTTTTCGGACATGTGGAGACAAAGATGTGAGTGGACTGTGTGGAAGACTAAGTTGTGATGTGTGTGGACTGTGTAGAATTATAAGTTGTGATGTGTGTGGACATGTGGAGTCAAAGATGTGAGTGGACTAATTTGTGATGTGTGGGGACATGTGGAGTCAAAGATGTGAGTGGACTAATTTGTGATGTGTGGGGACTGTACAGAAGTGTAAGTTGAGATGTGAGTGGAATGTATAAAAGACTAAGTTGTGATGTGTGTGGACTGTGTGGAAGTCTAAGTTGTGATGTGTGTGGACTGTGTGGGAGTCTAAGTTGTGATGTGTGTGGACTGTGTGGAAGACTAAGTTGTGATGTGTGTGGACTGTGTGGAAGTCTAAGTTGTGATGTATGTGGACTGTGTGGAAGTCTAAGTTGTGATGTGTGTGGACTGTGTGGAAGTCTAAGTTGTGATGTGTGTGGACTGTGTGGAAGTCTAAGTTGTGATATGTTTGGACTGTGTGGAAGTCTAAGTTGTGATGTGTGTGGACTGTGTGGAAGTCTAAGTTGTGATGTGTGTGGACTGTGTGTAAACCTTCAGAGCGTTAAGATTATAATTCAAAACGTCTAAGAAACAGATGAAGAGTAACAAAATAACTTTAAGTTCGTTGTATTTTTTCAGCTCATGTTACCAATATAAATATCATATCATAGAAGGCTTCGACCTAATGCTCATTAACTTAAAATAATTCACCTGTTATAAATCTGAGTAAACAATAGCAAGAGTACTCACGGGTTTCTAACTCTTGGTTCCTTTCTCTATCTTCCCTGTTTCGTTCTCTATCTTCCCTGTTCCGTTCTCTATCTTCCCTGTTCCGTTCTCTCTCTTTCCTGTTCCGCTTATCTTCCCTGCTCCATTTGTTATCCGCCTTTTTCTGATTGCTATATTTCCTGTTTCTTTCGTTATCTCCCCTGTTCCATTCATTGTCTCTCCTGAACCAGTCTAGAAAACTTCCGTTTCGTTCGTCGTCCTCCCGAACCCAAGTAATGTCGCTGCTGTTCCATTCATTATCTCCTCTAAACCAGTCGATATCACTGTCGTTTCTTTCATTGTCTCCCCTATTCCATTTGTCATTTCCTCTGTTTCTTTCGTTATTTACCCTGTTCTGACCGTTATCTCCCCAGTTTTGACGGGTTTCTCCCCTGTTATCTCTCAAATTCTGTTCGTTATCCCATGGTCTACCGTCGTTTTCTCGTGGTCTACCGTCATTACCTCCTGGTCTACGGTCGTTATCTCCTGGTCTCCTGTCGTTATCTCCTGGTCTCCTGTCGTTATCTCCTGGTCTCCTGTCGTTATCTCCTGGTCTACCATCGTTGCCTCCTGTTCTACCGTCGTTACCTCCTGGTCTACCTTCGTTATCTCCTGGTCTCCTGTCGTTATCTCCTGGTCTCCTGTCGTTATCTCCTGAGCTCCTGTCGTTACCTCCTGGTCTACCTTCGTTATCTCCTGGTCTCCTGTCGTTATCTCCTGGTCTCCTGTCGTTATCTCCTGGTCTACCATCGTTGCCTCCTGTTCTACCGTCGTTACCTCCTGGTCTACCTTCGTTATCTCCTGGTCTACCGTCGTTACCTTCCGGTCTACCGTCATTACCTCCTGGTCTACCGTCACTATCTCCTGGTCTACCGTCACTATCTCCTGGTCTACCGTCGTTACCTCCTGGTCTACCATCGTTTTCTCCTGGTCTACCGCCGATATCTCCTGGTCTACCGTCGTTTTCTCCTGGTCTACCGCCGATATCTCCTGGTCTACCGTCGTTTTCTCCTGGTCTAACATCGTTTTCTCCTGGTCTACCATCGTTATCTCCCTTGTTCTGTTCGTTACCTCCTCTATTCAGCTCGTTCGCATTTTGGTCACTGAAATAAAACGTTCCTTTTAAATTCACAAACAACATGAACCTCGGACGGGAATAAAATCTTTTCCATTGTCACATTGTCATCTGTATTGTATATATTCTATTCCATAATACCCCTTGTGTCTTCTTGTGGCTGTATTTACTAACACAAATTTTCAAGTATGCTGAATCACATAATTGTTCCAAATGTCTGGAAACAATTTACTATTTCAATTTTTTTTCAATGTTCATTATACATTAATTGTTAAAATATTTTTTTTTGGGTTTAAAAAATAATTGTGCAAAATTTAACAACCTTTAGTGTTTAGCCCAGTTGCTGACATATATTTCAAATTTTCACAATGAAATTAACTTATATTAACTTTTGAGACTAGTACTTGCTACATATAATATGAGCCGACCCGCGTCGTAACATACGCCCTTAATGATTTAGTGACGGGGGACATTTTATGAAAGTAATTGTTGAGGAGAGTGTGCGACTACTTTTCTGTCACTGAGCACAACAGAGAGCACGAAGTTATTATGCCAATGTCGAGAAACAAAGCTTACAGCTGTGTTGCGAAGTCATGTTTAAAAAGACAGTGGGAAATGAACGGGCACGAACATAAACATTTTTAAAATTTAAAAAAGTAATGTCTTAGCTGGGGTTTGAACCTACGATCTTTCGCAAGTTAGGCGAATGTAATGACCACTACACTACGAAATACATGTTATTCTGTTGTTCTAAAAGAACAAAGTAATTGACCTCAATTGAACGCATTGTTGACTTGGTCTCGCTGACCCCCAACCCTCTGCACTACCTTTTCTTGTCAGCTGATTGGTCGGTAGGGCTAGACAGCTTGCTTGGTGTCCGGCATGGTTAAACCATGAGGATAATTATATATATATAGATTGGTCTTTAGGGAAAATACTATTATGTTCACGAAATAGACTGAACGGGTAGGAAGAAGCTTGACAATTGTTGATAAGGAGAGTCAGAAGATTCTAACAAAGACATGTCAAAGTGTTTTGATTTTAACAATATATTTTTAAAGTCTCAGATAGATTCAGTTCTCACAAATGAAGTCATTGTCTCGCATCATGATGGGTCTGCATCATTGGTCCATGCTAGGCCTAGCCTAGAGCCGATTAGGGTATAATAGCCTAGACCAGGGGGTCTCTAAACTTTTCTGCCGGAGGGCCACATTAACTGTCAACCCGTAGTCTGTGGGCCGACTATATACAGTTTTGTGGTGATCTTCAGGTTAAAATATTATCGTTTTCGGAAATTAAAAGGTCTCCAGGGTCCGGATGAGGACTCCACGGAGGCCGCAGATGGCCCTTTGGCCGTAGTTTGGAGACCCCTGGCCTAGACCCTAAGAGTATAATAGCATAGACCTTATTAGAGCAGAGGTGGGCAAAATAGTCCCGCTACGGAGTTGTTTTTGTTTTTGCTTTTTTTAGTCCTCGGAAGCCTGCAGTAATATTGAAAAAAATCAACAAATGCATGTTAAAGATAGATGTTTGTACTCGAATCTAGGCTATACTTTGTTCAGGTGCGGCCCCATGGTGTTTCGTTTCTTACTAATGCGGTCCTCGCCCTAAAACGTTTGCCCACCCCTGTATCATAATAAAATAGACTAGACCCTATTAGAGTTCAATAGCCGAGACCCTAACAGAGTATAATAGCCTAGAGTATAAAAGATTTGGCAAAATAGAATTTAAGGTTATACAAATCTTATCCGTTGGCAGAATAGAATGTCAGACTACAATGAGCTTAGCTGTTGGACAAATGGACTGTCAGACTATACAGATCTTACCTGTTGGCCAAAAACACTGTTAGACTTAAACATGGCTTACATGTTGGCCAAAAACAATGTCAGACTATACAGTGCTTACCTGTCGGCCAATATTGTAGTCGCCAGTAGGACCAGGAGTATTAATCCTAATGAGGAACGCATTCTTGGTTTGATGTCAGCGACTATCCAATCTGTGTATAAGGGATGAAGAGTTTAAGTTTAGGGAAATACGATTCGTGTTTCTGACATTATTAAAACAATTTAAGCGCGTTTTTACCCAAACCAATTCACGTGTGTTAACTAAAAGATCATATTGGGGAAATGTAATTCACAAGGTCCAAACTAACTCATATTGTCCAAACTAAATCAAACTGCCCAAATTAACTCACCTATGTTGTTTATGTTTTAGCGGCAGGTAATCTAAAGTTCTCGCCTGTCAGCCTGGCTCGAACTAACTCACCTGGACCCTGGTATCCACCTTTAAGCAACGGGTGTAATCAATAAAAAAATAATACAATTTGAATAAATTAACGCTGTTTGAGTCATATACTCTTCAACCCATCAATACTGATGAGTCTGTCAGAAAATGTCAATTACAAAATAAGTATAGGATGCTAATAGTCCACTCGTGTGAGTAATTATAAAATTCTTTTTTACAACTGGAATTCATCACGTGCGCCCGCAGAATCTTTTCTTTCACTTTCAGTCACGGTTATAAGTTATAATGTGAGACGCAGTGGCGGGGCCTGTCTTCAAGTTGCGCCCTCATTCCACACAGAAAAAACAAATTAAACGTTGAGAAAATATATCCCCCCTCCCCAATCGCACCCATCTCTCACATCCCCAACAGGTTCGCCGCCGCTAGACTTTAAAGGATGACTAAGCAAAATCATTTTCAGAAAGAGCTTTAGAGACGAACATTTTGTTTAGTTAGAACTAGATCTATTCCGTTTTCTCTATACTATAACTTGACGAGGGAGAGTCAATGATCCCAAGACTTTTGCGATAGTAGACTTTGGGTGTAAGTTTAATATTTGTTGTTTTCATCAGCGGTTTGAAACAGTTTAATTTATTCTAAGTTTACTTCTGTATGCCTACCAATCTTCTGTAACCTACCAATCTTCTGTATGCCTACCAATCTTCTGTATGCCTACCAATCTTCTGTAACCTACCAATCTTCTGTAAACTACCAATCTTCTGTAACCTACCAATCTTCTGTAACCTACCAATCTTCTGTATACTTACCAATCTTCTGTAACCTACCAATCGTTGCCTTGACCCTCTATTCAAGTGGACACACGGCCCTTGACCTGGAGTTTCTAAAGGTCAAACATCATAATGCACCACAATCACCAGCTCTTTCAATTTGACACTCAATGACCATGACCCTCAAACGGACATATCACAATCACCAGCTCTTTCAATTTGACACTCCATGGCCATGACCCTCAAACGGACATATCACAATCACCAGCTCTTTCAATTGCACACTCAATGACCATGACCCTCAAACGTTCATACCACAATCCCCACGACTTTCTGTTGGATACACCCCGTGGCCATGACCTTGTAACCACAATTTACGTCTTTGTAATTGACGGACCTCATGGTCTTGACATCATTCTGTCTTTGACCTGGCATCGCACGCCCCTCTTCCGTATTCCATTTAAGCACGCCACCAAAAAACTCTGCTCCTCCTCCCACAAGTTTTTTTAGAGTCTTCTTTCAACTTCAACACCAAGTTCCAGATGACGCTAACTACTTCCTGGCTGGTAAGGTTGCATGCTGAAAGAATCAATGCACGAATGCAACATACGTTTTACGTAGAGTAAAGTTACAGAAAGCTAATTGTAACATTCTGTTTGAGTGACCTCAAAATGTTCGAATGTTTTAAGTATAGATAATTAATGCATAGTGTAATTAATAAAATATATACTAAAAATGTCAATTTACGGTCTGCTCTAGTTTGTAATTAAATCGTATAAATGGGGGTAATTTAAAAAATATGATTATCACAAAATTTATACATGACAGACATGAGTAATTGAGTAATGGTAAATTTTTGTTAAAGGAGAAATAGTTTGAGGGGTGTGGGGGGGGGGTCTCAGATTGAAACGATTTTCTCCAGGGACGTGGTGAATCTCAAATAATGTAGCAAGTAAGATATAATCTTAAAGTACGAGGGGGGACAACATGTTCAATATTAGTGAAATGATTTTCCATATATTTGGTTCTAGTTAACTGGTGGCAAATTAAGCTACTAATGGCCCACAAGGCTTGTTCTATTTAACTGATGGCCCAAAGGCTTGTTCTATTTAACTGATGGCCCAAAGGCTTGTTCTATTTAACTGATGGCCCAAAGGCTTGTTCTATTTAACTGATGGCCTAAAGGCTTGTTCTATTTAACTGATGGCCCAAAGGCTTGTTCTATTTTACTGATGGCCCACAAGGCTTGTTCTATTTAACTGATGGCCCAAAGGCTTGTTCTATTTAACTGATGGCCCACAAGGCTTGTTATATTTAACTGATGGCCCAAAGGCTTGTTCTATTTAACTGATTGCCCACAAGGCTTGTTCTATTTAACTGATGGCCCAAAAGGCTTGTTCTATTTAACTGATGGCCCAAAGGCTTGTTCTATTTAACTGATGGCACAAAGGCTTGTTCTATTTAACTGATGGCCCAAAGGCTTGTTCTATTTTACTAATGGCCCACAATGCTTGTTCTATTTAACTGATGGCCCAAAGGCTTGTTCTATTTAACTGATGGCCCACAAGGCTTGTTCTATTTAACTGATGGCCCAAAAGACTTGTTATATTTAACTGATGGCCCACAAGGCTTGTTCTATTTAACTGGTGGCCCACAAGGCTTGTTCTATTTAACTGATGGCCCAAAGGCTTGTTCTATTTTACTGATGGCCCACAATGCTTGTTCTATTTAACTGATGGCCCACAAGGCTTGTTCTATTTAACTGATGGCCCACAAGGCTTGTTATATTTAACTGATGGCCCACAAGGCTTGTTATATTTAATTGATGGCCCACAAGGCTTGTTATATTTAACTGATGGCCCAATAAAACTAGTTCTATTTAACCGATGGCCCACATATCTGGTTTAGTTTACTGACAGGCCACATATCTGGTTCTAGTTACTGACAGCTCACTTACCTGGTTCTAGTTAACTGACAGGTCACATATCTATTTCTAGTTAACTGACAGACCACTTATCTGGTTTAGTAAACTGACAGACCACTTATCTGGTTTAGTAAACTGACAGCTCATATATCTGGTTTAGTTAACTGACAGCTCACATATCTTGTTTAGTTAACTGACAGGCCACAGATCCGTTACAAGTAAATGTGGGTATAACTTATAACCAACATAACACTAGATAAGTGAAAGTATCAACAATTTTATTGTTATTACTAGCAGTAACACGTCGTCGTATCCACATTACTCGAAGTAAATTTTGTTGTGGAAAGGGAAGACAGAGCTACCTTGTTTTTGTTACAGAAATAAATGTGACTGCCCTTATGTTCTAGCTTAAACGAGATAGCGCAATTTTGTTACAGAAATCAAGGTGACTGCCCATATGTTCAGCTTTAATGAGGAAGTGCAATTTTGTTACAGAAATAAAGGTGACTGCACTTATGTTCAGCTTAAACGAGATAGCGCAATTTTGTTACAGAAATCAAGGTGACTGCACGTATTTTCCAGCTTAAACGAGATAGCGCAATTTTGTTACAGAAATCAAGGTGACGCTCCATATGTTCCAGCTTTAATGAAATTGTGCAACGAACCCTGATGTTGAAGCGCGTGTGTTGTTGCAATTGAGCTTGCGTGGTCTGTGAACACCATGTGACCGAACATATGATGATGAATCAAAGGTTAGTCTGTTAGTCACGCATACAATTATTCAAATCTCTGTTCCTATTTCTTTCTATCTTGATATCTGCTGCAAGATGGGTGTATCTGTTGTTCTTTCATCATATTGATGTATATTACCCTATCATCATTATGGGTGTATATTATTCTATCATCATTATTGATGTATCTATTACCCTATCATCATTATGGATGTATCTATTACCCTACCATCATTATGGATGTTTCTATTACCCTACCATCATTATTGATGTATCTATTACCCTACCATCATTATTGATGTTTCTATTACCCTACCATCATTATTGATGTATCTATTACCCTACCATCATTATTGATGTATCTAATACCCTACCATCATTAATTATGGATGTATCTATTACCCTATCATTATATTGATGTATCTATTACCCTATCATTATATTGATGTATCTATTACCCTATCATTATATTGATGTATCTATTACTCTATCATCATTATTGATGTATCATTTTTATGGATGTACCGATTGCTCTGCCTTCTTTATGAATGGAGGAGGCTACAGACAGAAGAGCTAGGAGAAAGGCCAAAACATTGGGAGGGACATAACTGGTGTGCAAAAGACTGTCACTGTCATTGGCTCTCATGGATAGGACTGGTCAGCCACACGAGGAAATGCAACCCATCCCTAAGGGTGATGCATGCACAATCTTCTCTCTCAAGGATAGGACTGGTCAGCCACACAAGGAAATGCAACCCATCCCTAAAGGTGATGCATGCACAATCGTCTCTTGGGATGGAAGGATGCCGATATATTTATATATCTATTGCTCTATCATCATTACAGACATATCTAAGCTCTATCATCATTACAGACGAATCTATAGCTCTATCATAGATTCATCTTCTCCTCTATCATTACAGATGAATATATTGATATATCATTTCTACAGATGTATATATTGATAAATCAACAGTACACGTGTCTCCTTACAATCTGGTCATGAATTCCTCACTTTTTCTCACCTAATCTGCTCAAAATAATTTGCTGCTTAAATTTTACTTATCAAACGTATATTTAAAAAAAAAAACAACAACAACAAAACATGTTATTTTCCATAATTTTACATGGAAATTTATTGATTAATTTTACATTAAAAAAAAATTTTGTTCAGCAAATTAAAAACATTCTCATGGACTCATTAGGTAGGAAAGGGAGACAATAAAGTGAAGTCACCTGAACCATGGGGCGCAATAATCTTCGGCATAGAACGAACGCCTGTAACATATAAGATAATTCAGTTTGTTTTCAGGCCACTAGTGTGGGCACGTATAAGAGCCAGGGCACTTTCTATCAAGGCATTTTTGATGGGAAAACTATTATTAACAGTGAATACACACAATTTTATTTACAGGCTGATTAAATAAAACAATATTTCAACATAAAATATTTTGTATATCGAGTGAAGATATTCATTCTTAATATAAATGACATCCATTATATATATAAATATATGTATATTATATGCAACAAAACCAACCATTTACAAATATTTTTTAAAAGAACAATATTTTAGTTAAAACATAATATCAGTGCATCATATTCATTGTTAGTTCTTTAAAGAACAGACACAGATTTTTACAAGAATTTTACCTTCAAAAAGAAGAAGTTTAAATAAAAATAACAGATTCTATGTTTAATCAGGTGAAAGAGAGTAGCTACATTAATTTTGCTGGAAACAAAACAACAAGACATAAGATCTATAATGGCAGATCCACAGTGCTGTGACGATGAACAGAATATCTATTAGTAGCAGGAAGAAGTGAATTCGCAAAAGAAGGAAGACCATTCCCATTACATCAATTCTTTAGTTACAGTATATGTCACGCTTCCTTGAATACTATAAACAAAATGCACAGTCCACACATTAATATTATTACTTTTTTTTTTTTTTACAAATTACAAGAAAATAAAATATATGAAAAAATTAGGGCTGTGGAAATTAACGATTAATTTCTCGATTAATCGGTAAATATATTTATCAATTAAAATTATTTTAATAGATAAAAATAGCGATCAATTTCGTAATATACTTTTTCAGACATTTTTCCGATTTATTAAGAAATAATTATTAATAATAGTTTGCTTTTTGCATACAAACTTCTCCATTAAAATACGATTTTTAGAGTGTAAACTTTAAAACAAAATGATATCAATTTTTTTTCTTAAATAACAATAAAAAAATTTAAATTCATTGACAATATATTGAACTACTTATATTTAAACGCTTGTTTTTGTTACTTCCTTTGAAATTTTCAGTCTAATGACGTCATAACATCCTATTAGATGTAATAAAAATTATTGATTAATTATTCGGTAATTTTTCAAAAGTTAACGATTAAATTTAAATTAATCGATAACAGCCCTAAAAAATATATATACAAACAGACAAGGCATAGGTGTTCCCTTTTTAAAAAAAATTATGGCTAAAAAAAAATTAGTTATCCAGTCTCCTCCTCTGTCCAGCCAGAATGTGGAACGTGTCGCTGATGAGGGACATAATTGTCGATCTCTTCAGCTGTACAACACTTGCCGATGCAGTACAAGACTTGTGAATAATTGTGGGGCGACAGCCTGTCCTCTGTCTGTGGATGGAGTAGGACACAGTTGAAAATTGACGTGTCAGAGACTAGGACACAGTTGAAACTTGACCGTGTCAGAGACTAGGACACAGTTGAAACTTGACCGTGTCAGAGACTAGGACACAGTTGAAACTTGACGTGTCAGAGACTAGGACACAGTTGAAACTTGACGTGTCAGAGACTAAGTGATGGACAGTGGCAGCAGTTAGTGTCATTGGCTAAAGGGATGTGTGTCTTGGAATGTAAACATTCACGAATATCTGAATTAGTGAGTGTAAAATTAAGTAGCGTGTGTAGGACATCAGCCATGGTGTGGTGCTGTTTTGAGTGATTCTGTAAATATATGTATGTGCAGAGGCGTCACTAGGGTTGGTGTCCCCCCGGGGCTGTAGCTCATGGTGTCGCTCCCTAACGACTGACACCATAGAGATCATCTGAGTCTTCCAGTGCCAAGTAACGGGAACATATAGAATTTTACACTTGGTGTCACCCCTTGTGATGGTGTCACCCAGGCCGGCCCGCCCCCACCGCACCCCCCCTAGTGACGCCACTGTATATGTGTTTGTATATATAAAGAATGACCCTATAATATGTCCATGCAATATGAACAGCCTACTGAACTAATGAACTGATAAGGCAACAAGGAATTAATATATGGGATAGGATATAAATAAAAACTACATTCTTCCAAAACTGACTGTGAAATAAATTTTCCCAAGGTACAGGTATCAGCCTGCTTTAGGCTGACTTAATAATGATCTGAGTTTAGAGATGACAAATAAATGACATGATTAACCTTTGAGACAAAAGATATATAATTATCATAAACAGACAAAACAATGTGATAAATGGACAAGGCGGAACAATCAATTAACGTCCTGAAATTCTTGTTCTATGAAGAAGATGTGATCAAACAAAAATCTCTCCGTGATTTTATTGCTTGGACTAAAAAAAAAAATCTACCAACACCCCCAACACCCCCCCAGCCCATCAATTGGTTTGGGAACCACAGGTTTGTAGAGCCCTTTAACCTACCAATGAGAGAAAAGATGACAAGTATCTCAGTAAGTTGTCTCTCCCTGATGACCTTAGGACATAGAGAACTCTGAAAAATATTTTTAAAGAAAACATTAACAACTAAAGTCTACACATAGAATCTTTGAATGCAGCATTGGTAAATTAGTTTCTTGAAAAACCAGTACACAACAGTTTCAGTTTAATGTGCAGCAATTAATTACACCCTGTTAATTAGTTTCCTACAGGAAGCTGTGAAACAGTATTGTGTACTTAAGAACTAAAACACTGGATGAAAAGGGAACTGTTTAACTCTTAAAGTCGCAAAGCGTTGTAATGCGTTCCTGCCCGCTATCCCCAAAGCATCCTAAATTGTCCCTAGATACCACTCTTGTAAGAAATAAGATCTCAGAAAGTAAAAACTCTTCAATGCTTGAAAAATGATGTATTCGACTTCCGGCAATGGGGGCCGTTGCCCACGCTAGTGTTATAGCTCGATTCGTCATGTTTTATGGTATTTTTTACTCTTTTTTTTGAAGAAGCGACTTTCCTATATTTTATAGTAAAAATTATAGAACTAAAATACAGGTAAATATAGTATTTAACTCAAAACAGTATTTTGGAAGACTAAAATAACCATTCTTAGCCTAAAAAATGAAGTCAGTATGACAATAATATTATAAATGGATTTTACGCAATTTTTTAAATTTCATAACCAGTTGATCGTAATACAGGAAATCCTTACGGGAATGAGGCGGAAGATTATTGAAAACATTATGCGACTTTAAGAGTTAATATCAATCGAAGGAAGCATGAAACAATATATGATATCGAGTAACCAATGACTCGCCCTTATTGTTTTAATACTCAGTACAGTTGAGTCAAGAACGAGTGCTATGGGTTAAAAGGGAAAAAAATAATCCTTGAAAATTCCATAAAAGGACAATTTAAGAAAACAAATGAAATGTTTGCATTTTCAGCATTTATTCCATGATACAGCTGGGAAGGTCACTGACATCAAAGCGGTGATTACCTTAATAAGTTGTCCCCCTTGTCTTCACTATTACACACATTTCCAAAAGTCATTGTCTGGGGAAACAAATGTTCAAAAGAATAGTCGAGAACTTAAAGAGACTAAAATGTGATTCTCAATTTTTGTGTGCTAAAACCTGATCAGAATATAATTTTTTTTTTTTTTTACAAAAGGCAGAATTTTCATCAGATGCACAGATTCATTTTTTGGTTGTTGAAGTGGGCAGACACAAAAATTTTGTCCTGCTGTGCCAAATTGTCCATAAGATTTTTTTTTATAGTACTCATCATGTTGTTATGCGTCATTCAGGCACATATATTGTAACTGAAAATATTGCATAAAAAGTTGACCACACCCATTTATAGTCAGAGTACATCACCAATCACAAGTCAGAACACATCCCCAATCACAAGTCAGAACACATCACCAATCACAAGTCAGAACACATCACCAATCACAAATCAGATCACATCACCAATCACAAGGAAGATCACATCACCAATCACAAGTTACAACACATCACCAATCACAAGTTACAACACATCACCAATCACAAGTCAGATCACATCACCAATCACAAGTCAGAAGACACATCCAAACACAAGTAAGATCACACCACCAATCACAAAGAGCTCACCTGGTCACCGTCAAAAGCTGATACTCCCAGAAGCCACCTGTCTAGCAGAGATTCTCTCAGCTGTTGAATGTTGACTTCATATAAATCAGCTATTGAGTCACAGACAGCGTTGATGTCTAGGAACAAACAATAGAATCATAAGACGTACACTTCATCTGTCAGTGTTGTCAAGGAAAATGGAACATATGAACAATGAAGTAACAGCAGTCACAAATATATGACTTAATTTTGTAAATATAAAATAAAACTAAGTAAAGCATCATTTTATGTCAAACCTTTCCAAAAACCTTCAATATTTCCTCATGTAATATTATTACATTAAAAAACAAGTAGTTTTGACTTTTCATTGAAAAAACTTAATAAATATTGGTTTGGTTAAAGTTATTCATGATCCCTAAGTTTTTAGGCATTCAAAGCCTATAACAACTGCTCATCAGAACTTAGACAACTAATCACGTAAAAGCATGAAAACCCCTTTGCTTCAAACTACCTGTACGTGTTTGGGTTGGATCAGTCACACATGGGAGGTTGTATAAATACTGGATCAGCTCCTCCGGCTGTTTCAACAAAGCGTTCACCTCACACTCCACTGCGACTCCTGCCTGTATGAGGGCCGATTGTGCAGAGCACTGTCTGAGCATATGGTTGTAGCTTTCCAAAGCTCTCATAGCTTCCTTCTTCTCGTGGGGCTGATGGGTGGAGGGAAATTTGAACTAAACTAGAAACACGGTTAAACTGTTTTGTTAACAATGGACTTTGTTTTAAGCAGACTTAAATTTTAACATCTACAGCCGTTCCAGAAGAGTAACAATTGTTAGTTTCATCACAAATTCTGGAGGGGAAAACAGTGTTTTCTCCCACACAGATTAGTTGCATTTAACTAGTGGGGATGGTGTCTGTGTTTGTGTGTGTGTGTGGGGGGG
>MUZC01004408.1:203499-219271 GCA_002072015.1 Radix auricularia | reverse complement strand
AAATGTGCTCTCTCCCACACAGCTTAGTTGGATTTAATTAGTGGGGATGGTGTCTGTGTTTGTGTGTGTGGGGGGGTAAATGTGCTCTCTCCCACACAGCTTAGTTGGATTTAATTAGTGGGGATGGTGTCTGTGTTTGTGTGTGTGTGGGGGGGTAAATGTGCTCTCTCCCACACAGCTTAGTTGGATTTAATTAGTGGGGATAGTGTCTGTGTTTGTGTGTGGGGGGGGATAATATGCTCCTTCCCACACAGCTTAGTTGGATTTAACTAGTGGGGATGGTGTCTGTGTTTGTGTGTGTGTGTGTGGGGGGTAATGTGCTTTCTTCCACACAGCTTAGCTGGATTTAATTAGTGGGGATGGTGTCTGTGTTTGTGTGTGTGGGGGTAATATGCTCCTTCCCACACAGCTAAGTTGGATTTAATTAGAGGGGATGGTGTCTGTGTTTGTGTGTGTGGGGGTAATATGCTCCTTCCCACACAGCTAAGTTGGATTTAATTAGAGGGGACGGTGTGTGTATGGGGGCTAACATGCTTTCTCCCACACACAATGGCCTCGACTTAATTAGTGGGGATGGTGGGGGAGGTGAGATGAAAAGGTTTTAATTAAAAACCTGTTCTTAGTGGGCTTATTAGGGAAGATTAGGCTTTAAATAAACAGGAACTCAATTTTAAGATCCCCCATCAATATAAAAGATGGAAATGCAGCATGTCATAATGACCCAGTACCTAACACATGTCATACGTTTCCCTAAATGTTCTAGATTTAAGTCCTAAGACAATAAATCAGTGCTTCTCAACGTGGTGGTACGGGGACCAGTGCTGGTCCGTGTGTCATCCACTGCCCGTCTTCAGAAGTTATTAAGAGAGGAGAGACAAATGACAAATATACTTATAATCCCTTATTTGCAACCAATAATTATAACCCTAAAGAATGTGCATATTTTTTTGTTTTTGAGCACATAAAAGAAACAAATGAAATAAAATAATTAGGGCTGCGGAAATTACCGATTAATTTCTTGATTAATCGTAATTTTTTTATCGATTAAAATTATTTTAAACGATAATATAGCGATTAAAATTAAAGAAAATGTTTTTAAAATTTATTTTCAATTTATTAATAAATAATAGTTTTTTTTACGTACAAACTTGTCCATTTATTGTAAAGACTGCAAGTGTGTAAACTTTAAAATAACCTGTTTTATAAGGACAATGATATTAAAAAAACCATTGTTTTTAATTAATTAACAATAACAAAATTTAAATTCATTGACATTATATTGATTTACTTATATTTAGATATATTTCCTAACAATATTATATTTTTAAAATAAAATTATATTAAAAACCAGTACGTAAGTTATGGACCCTTTAAAAAATGCCCTATACGAGCACAAATGTGAAGGAAAACAACATTGTGAAAAAAGTGAGGTCTTAGAAAAAGATCATAACTTTTGAACCACTTGGGATAAAAAGATGATCTTTATGTTTTTGCTAATCATCAAACAATTTGTATATAGCTGTATTATGGTGACCCGTCAAAACGGCCCCAGACCAAAATGGCCCCGGTCAAAACGGCCCCAGACAAATTGTTGACATTTTTTACAAAAAAAATAATAATTTTAAAAATTTTAAGTGAATTTAACATTTGCTCAACTTATTCACCTTTTATGAAAGTGGTCAAAGTGTAAAATTATTTTTTGTGAAGTTATGACATAATTTCTTCTCAACAAACAATTGTGACTTGCTACCATATAGTTTAAATGTTATTAAATTCTTTTTGTGATGTTATTATTATTGTTTTTGGTGAACTAAAACTGACACTGAATCGGCGAGTATAAATAATTATTTAAAATTGTATGCCATTAACAAATATTAGTACAGGGCCGATTTGTCTGAGGCCGTTTTGTCCGGGGCCGTTTTGTCGGTGAACCCTGTATTACTTTTATATTTTAAAATTAATTTGAAATTTTCATCCAAGTGCCTAAACTTAAATACGTTATTTCACTTATTTTTATTGCTATGTTTTAAAAATAACTCAATAAAATATAAATTGCCTGTTTTTATTACTTCCCTTGAAATTTTCAGCTTAATGACGTGATACATCTTCACTTTTAGCTTTAACAAAATTATCGATTAATTAATCAGTAATTGTTCAAAAGTTAATGATTAAACTTAATTTAATCGATAACAGCCCTAAAAATAATAAATAACATTTGCTAATTCGATGCCACGTAAGTACAGTGCAAATAGTTCACCGATCCGTGGTGCAATGGAAATTCTACTGCCGGTCCACCACACTAAAAGGTTTGAGAAGCACTGCAATAGATCATGTTGATTAGGAAGGTCATAATGACATAATTGGTGATACTGGCTCATTTAATTCCCTTACTTACATCATCAGTAGAGTCATGCCAAAGTTTGACGAAACAAGAAAATTTCTGGAGGGACAACTTCTTTTCGCCGGCTGAAAATGGTAAGTAGTTAAAATAAATTTAAAAAACAAATTAACTAAAAACTTTATTTAAAAAAATGATGATTAAATAATAGTGATCTTTGTATAGATTTGCCAGGAACTATAGCAAGCAAGACACAGTCTATATATATGTGGGTGTGTGCACACCCGCACTGTGCAACACTATGCGCATCACACTGAGATGCTTAAATCCTCTCTTCTTTTCTGAGCATGCTACCCATGGGTGGGTTTGATGAAATTATTTGTGGATGAAGAAAAAAATCCAACAAACTACATACCATTTTTCAATTTCTCCAACATATTGTGACCGAAAATCACAGCCAGTTTCATTTCTTTGTCACAGATGTGGGAGAGGACATTCTTTAGATTGTCCAACAGAGACAAAAATTTCGGGTCAATTTCCGTAGAAGTCTCGTTGAAAGAGGCGTTGGACACATAGTCATTGACCAGTCCAGTGGCAGTGGTTTTGATTAGTTTGGCTTGACTGATCTGTTAAAAAAATAGGTTTAAAAAATTTGGATATTCTTCAAACAAACATTTTTTTGTGTGGATAGGCTTAAAGAAAAATTAGGCTGATAAAATTAATTCTTCTGTCTTGTATATCTTTAACACTAGCCAAGCTTATCTTAATACTGTATATTCGCATGACCGGCCATGCCCATACAGATAATGTATTTCATGTAAACAGCCATGTATAATGTTTTATTCATGTAACCAGCCATGTATAGTGTTATATTCATGTAAACAGCCATGTATAGTGTTATATTCATGTAACCAGCCATGTATAGTGTTATATTCATGTAACCAGCCATGTATAGCGTTATATTCATGTAACCAGCCATGTATAGTGTTATATTCATGTAAACAGCCATGTATAGTGTTATATTCATGTAACCAGCCATATATAGTGTTATATTCATGTAACCAGCCATGTATAGTGTTATATTTATGTAACCAGCCATGTATAGTGTTATATTCATGTAACCAGCCATGTATAGTGTTATATTCATGTAACCAGCCATGTATAGTGTTATATTCATGTAACCAGTCATGTAAAGTGTTATATTCAGGTAACCAGTCATGTAAAGTGTTATATTCATGTAACCAGCCATGTATAGTGTTATATTTATGTAACCAGCCATGTATAGTGTATATTCCAAGTAAACAGTCATTTATAGTGCATATTTATGTAACCCGCCATGTATACTTATGTTAAAAGTAAAGTCATTTATAACGTATATTGATGTTTGTAACCAGCAATGTATAGTATGTGTTCCAAGTAACTAGTTATTTATAGTGTATATTCATGTTTGTAACCAGCCATGTATAGTGTATGTTCCAAGTAAACAGTCATTTATAATTTATAGTGCATATTCATGTGTTGTTACTTGGTCGTAATTGACAATGGCCATGAGAGTGACTTGCGCTGTGAATTTATTTAAAGTGAGGTAGATTCAAGCAACACATGTGTGTTATCGCCTCATGTCAGTTGGCCCATAAAAGATCCAGCGCGCAGGCAGCCGAAAGCAGCCTTCACATGCTGGGTAGACAAATCCCATTGCACTGGGACTGTTTACTGGGAGGTGCATGCTACAGCTACTTGGAGACACCGGTGAGAGCTGTGTGCCAGGTGGGGACCAAAGGTTGGGAACTACACCAAGAGGAGTACGACTGCTTCACATACAGAGTTGCGACCCCTCCCATAGACACCTAATACACACATTCATGTAACCAGCCATGAAAAGTGTATATTCATGTAACAAGTTATGTTTAGCCATGTCCACTCACCTGTAGTACACATGCTATCCCCAGCCATGTCCACTCACCTGTAGTACACGTGCTATCCCCAGCCATGTCCACTCACCTGTAGTACACGTGCTATCCCCAGCTATGTCCACTCACCTGTAGTACAGGTGCTATCCCCAGCCATGTCCACTCCCCTGTAGTACACGTGCTATCCCCAGCTATGTCCACTCACCTGTAGTACAGGTGCTATCCCCAGCCATGTCCACTCACCTGTAGTACATGTGCTATCCCCAGCCATGTCCACTCACCTGTAGTACAGGTGCTATCCCCAGCCAAAACTCTAATGTTGTTGTACTGAGCTCTGGAACTATCACATTCCAAAGGTATTTCTCACTTCTCAGCATATGAAATGGCAGCCGTGTGGAGCTGACCTCTGGGAGATTTCTAGGCACAGTCAGCTGAAAGGGCAGAATCTAATTTGAAACGGCAATGACCCTCACGATCCAGGATTAAACTTTGACAGACGATTAACTCTTAATGTACCAAAGCACGATAATCCGCGATTTACCTTTTTTTTTTTTTTAACCAAAGCAAGATAATGCCCATCTCGATAGAACTATCTTTGAAAACAAAATTACAGAAAATAAAAACTCTTCAATGTGTGACAAATGATGTTTTTGACTTCCGGCAATGGCGGCGGTTTCCCTCGCTAGTGTTATTGCTCGATTCGCAAATTTTTATTATTATTTTTTTTTGAAGATGCGATTTCGCTATACATTATTACTAAAATAATAGTACTTAACTACAGGTAAAAATAGTTCAATACACAATTCTGTCTTTTGAATACATAAAATAACCATTCTTATCCTAAAAGATTAAGTCAGCATGACAATAATTAAATAAATGGATTCTATGCAATTTTTTACATTTCGTAACCGGTTGATCGCAATTCGGGAAATTTTTACGGCACTGAAGCGGGAGTTTTCCGAAAACCTTATGGCACATTAAGAGTTAATGATCAACCTCTGAATAATCATTAATCTTTGACACTGGTGTAATATCATTCAAAGAGGCTATGTTGGCCACATTTGTTATGCTGTGGTCGCAGGTTTGAAGATATAAAAATAAAACTCTGTCTGTCAGACTGGGACTTACATCAGTGGGCACGACGACCTCCCCGTCACAGCTGACCTGATGGATCCTCTCTTCCGGCCCTGGTGGACTAGTCCTGGTGTACATCTTTAGGTACCTGAGCAGCTCCCGGCCCTGATAGGAAACATGTTTGTGGGAAATGGTCAAAGACTCTGGGCTCATAAGCCAGACAAAAAAAAAATCAGTCCCCTTTGTGGTCACTTTTCAATGGTCATCATTGGGGTCAGCAAATGACTATCATTAAGACATACTGACCATCATTGTTGAGATTTCAATGAGCAAGTTTTGTAGTCTCAGTAAGTCAAAATGTAAAATATCTAACATTCAACAGCCCAGGCTGTTCAAAAAGTCTCTGCTGCTTGCCTTTGCTTCAGTAACTTTTTATCAACAAAATACATTTTATGTCACATTAAATTTAAACATAAAAATATCATACAATAATTAAATATATAAATGCCCGATCATTTTGTAAACTTTCAGAATCAAAAGACAATCTTAGACTAACCTACATTTTTTTTTTTACTATTTGACAATTCAAAGGCTGTAAAAAAAAAAGGGGTCACTCACCTTAACAGTTTCATCAATTTCTTCTAATTCATAAATGGCAGACAGCAAAAACTCTAAGGCTTCATAATTGTAGGAATCGGTCTGAAAAATTAAGGCATCTAGATTTAATTAAGAAAATGTGCCAAGAAATAACTGCAAACTTTTTATAAAAAACCAAATCGAGTCTACTTACCACTCCTTTTGTAAATAATACACCGTAAATAGGAAAATAAAAATTATAAAATGAAATTTTAGAAATTAAATTCTAAATAAAATATATTCAAACATAAAATGTATTATCTTTAAATATTTTTGGAACAGCAACATGCAGTGGTTAGAAAAACAAAACTGCATATTCCCTGGTACTGAGTTATCAGCTAATCATAAAATCCAGACTGTTCCATGCTCATAAGTGGTTAATTTTACTACTCAATTTTCAAAGCAATTTTGTACCACTTTTTCTACTCACTGCATCTAACACGCAGTATAAATAATTTGAATCTGATCTCATCTTTGGCCTTCTAAAATTAAAAGCCATGAAGGGGTTGTTACACATTTATTCTATACCAATGACATTGAGATATAATTTGTTACACATTTATCCTATACCAATGATATTGAGATATAAATTTTCTAAGCATTTCCAAGAAATGAATTTTGATGTCTTTAGAATACCATGGTATTTTATTAGCAGAAAAAGATGCAAATAGAGGAAGTGGCTGGCTTTCCGATATGGGAAGTTTTAAAATTTTTTTATTAGGTCCCTTAACCAATGGGTCGTTGTGGGTCCTAATGTTTCCATTAGAACTTAATAGGGGCTTGGTAGACCTTGGTGGGTGCCCCAAACCCTTCTAGGTCAGCGGAGGCCTTTCTTAGAGTTAGTCATTCAGCATTCTTATTGTGGCTTTGCGTGGGCTCGATCCCACGCCCCTCAGCTTGTGAGGAGAGCGCACTGTTGACTTCGCTGCCCAGCTGCTTATGGGAAGTTACGTCCCCAATAAAGGCTTTGGTTCAGAACCTAGAACTGGCTAGCTTACTGATAAAGGAAGTTAACTACCTTATGAGTGGCTAGCTACCTGCTGAGAGAGGTTACCAACCTTATAAAGGCTTTGCTTCAGAACCTTCAGCTTTTCACTGTCTCTCAACCGGTATAAAATCTGCTCAGCCCTCTTCTGAATGTCAGGCCTAAAGAGCGGCTCGCTGAGCGTTGTTTTTAACAGCTCCACCATGTAAGTTCCACGTTGGTAATCATTGATGTCCATGTCACTGTAAGTACAAACACGAAATTCAGGGGTAAAATTCAAAAACACTGCAGAGATTGAGAGAAAGTGGGAAAGAGAGATAGAAAGGCACTGTTTTGTGAGGTCTTGTCAGGCTCACTCATACCCATGTTTTGTGAGGTCTTGTCAGGCTCACTCATACCCATGTTTTGTGACGTCTTGTCAGGCTCACTCATACCCATGTTTTGTGAGGTCTTGTCAGGCTCACTCATACCCATGTTTTGTGAGGTCTTGTCAAGCTAACTCATACCATGTTTTGTGACGTCTTGTCAGACTCACTCATACCCTGTTTTGTGACATCTTATCAGACTCACTCATAACCTGTTTTGTGACGTCTTGTCAGCTTCATTCATACCCTATTTTGTGACGTCTTGTCAGCTTCACTCATACCCTATTTTGTGACGTCTTGTCAGGCTCACTCATACCCTATTTTGTGACGTCTTGTCATGCTCACTCATACCCTATTTTGTGACGTCTTGTCAGGCTCACTGATACCCTGTTTTAGGACGTCTTATCAGAGATTTTGGGCAAAAAAGAAAGTGAGTGAGAGAGGAGAGGGAGAAAGAAAGAAAGAGTGAGAAGACAGGAAAAGAGAGTAAGAAAGATTGAAAGAGAGACATAGCGTGAAGAGTTAAAAGACAGGAAGATTGAGTGAGGAATAGAAAGTAAAGGAGAGAGAGAGAGAGAGAGAAAGGTGGGCGGGAACAAAGAGTGTGGGAGAGAGTAGGGAAGAAACAGAGGAAGAGAGAGTAAGAAAGTGATGGTGGAAACAGTTGTGCCAACATCAACTAATAACAGTATTTGCTGGGTCCAAAACTAGATGTATATTTTTTACTCACTGATATCAATACACAAATTAATTTTAAAAAAAATAATATAAAAAAATAACAAAAAAACAGTACCTAAAATATTCTTGAAGAATCTCCAGTGTACAGTGGGGAGATTTCACAAGTTTTTCCACGGCGCTGATAGATTCCACAATACTACAGACTGGACCATCACTTAATTTGATCTGAGGACAGATTGCAAATAGACAACACTGCACAAGCAGGTTTAACTTCAACCACCCAAACCCTGCACAACCTGGTGTCCCTTCAACAACCCAAACACTGTGCAACCTGATGTGACTTTAGCCACCCAAACGCTGCACAACCTGGTGTCCCTTCAACCACTGTACAACCTCATGTGACTTTAGCCACCTAAACGCTGCACAACCTGGTGTCCCTTCAACCACCCAAACACTGTGCCACCATGATGTGACTTTAGCCACCCAAACGCTGCACAACATGGTGTCCCTTCAACCACTGTACAACCTGATGTGACTTTAGCCACCTAAACGCTGAACAACCTGGTGTACCTTCAACCACCCAAACACTGTGCCACCATGATGTGACTTTAGCCACCCAAACGCTGCACAACATGGTGTCCCTTCAACCACTTTACAACCTGATGTGACTTTAGCCACCCAAACGCTGCACAACCTGGTGTACCTTCAACCACCCAAACTGTCACGTGAGAAAAGTGGTATGTCAGGGTCAAAAGGAGGCCAGTGAAAAATTCACGTGTGTGTGGTCACGAGAAGGACATAGAGAGAGAACACGAGGACATGACTCGAGCAGTAGTTAGAAGTTGAGAGACAGAGATGAAGCTAGTGGAAGCAAAATGAACGTTGTTGTATATTGTAAAATAAGTGTACAGATTTGTTATTGAACTATTAAAGAACATATTTCCTGGATTTGATTATTAAAGTGAATAATTGTATGAGAGCGGAGACTGTTTGATAAGCCCACAAAGAAGCGCAAAATGGGGTCAATCACGAGAAAGTGAGAAAATGGGGACCTCGGCCTGTTACATTAAATTGGTGTCAAAACAGACCATCCTGTTACACAAACACTGTGCAACCTGATGTGACTTCAACCACCCAAACACTGCTCAACCTGATGTCACTTCAACCACCCAAACCCTACACACAATCTGATGTGACTTCAACCACCCAAACACTGCTCAACCTGATGTCACTTCAACCACCCAAACCCTACACACAACCTGATTTCACTTCAACCACCCAAACCATAAACAAAACCTGATGTCACTTCAATCACCCAAACACTGCACAACCTGGTGTCACTTGAACCACCCAAACCCTGCTCAACCTCATGTCACTTGAACCACTAATATTGGTAGCCAAATTTCAAAACTAAATATACAATGCCCACTAGATGCATTTCCCATCCTGGTGAAGATTGAAATCTCTGAAATATCACTTCATTGCTAGTCATGAGCCCCCCCCCCCTTCCAACCAACCAGTTTAAAAAGAATATGTTCCCCTTAACAACAGGTCAGTATGTGATAATGTCGAAAAGGTAATTAATTTATTATCTTCCATTGACCCTACCCCAATTTTTTGCAGGCGTGCGCCCCATTTGGCTGTCATTTGCACTTTTATGATTTTTTCAACCAAACTTTCATCCTCGAGGATCTGGATCTCCGCCAGCTCTAGAGCCACCATTGATATACACTGAAAGACAAAAGAACAAAGAATTTAATTTAACATCAAGCAGCAGGGAGTTCTTATATCTTATATCAATGCTTTGCAATCAATGCTCTAATCATTTTTGCTCCTGTAAAATTTTGAGGTTTAGTATTTAAGTCCACGTGGATAATACTTTGTAGGCCTGCTCCATAACTCCTGGGAAATTTCCCAAATTGTGGGAAATTTTTAGCCAAATTTATAAAAATGGGAATTTATGAGGATTAGGCCTTAAATATTTTTGAATGACAATAAAATAAAATGATTTGATACATGCTCATTTTCTAATAAGAATTACTGTTTTTAGGGTGGGGGTGGGCTTTAGGACATCATATTTGTTTATTTTTAGCATGTCTAGGTTTTTATTTCGGATCTATTTTTTTCTCTTCGGATCTAGGTTTTTTTAAGTGTTGGCTAAAGTTTTTTCTACCCTCTTTTTGTGACGTCATATTTTTATATTTTTAGCGTGTCTAGGTGTTTTTATATCCAAAATTTGGTGTTTTTTTTAATATGTTGGCAAAGTTTTTTTTTTTGCTATTTACCAACAGATTTAACGCATGTGAGAATTTTTAGTCTCACTTGGGAATTCTTTTACTCCTGCCTTGGAAAAGTTGGCACCTTGAGTTTTGTAACACCAGGCTGCCTATTGAGACTGGTGTTTGGGGGAACAAGAGTCAACTGATCTCATTGGAAGCTTATTGCAGTAACTCATTGTCCTTGGCAGAAACTCTGTATTTGGTTCTAGTTTTATTAGTCTGTATCGCCTGTCATTGCCTCATCTCTGTCTTGGCAGGAGTGGCATAAGTTTATATCCCATGCTGGACCAAAGTTTTGTTTTTTTCTCTATCTTAAAGCCACCCCGCTTTGTCTCTGTTTCATTGCATGTAACATTAGTGAGCTGACAGAGGAAGTTAAATAAAAATAGATGCAGTGGAAATGAAAAGCAGGTTTTTGAAATAAGTTAATGCTGTTGAAAGCTGATGACAAGGGTCACAATACCTTTTTTATCTCAATAGGATTCTCTGGAAGTACAAACTTTGTATGGCCTCCTAGGAGTGTGGACTTAGTAAGGATGGACCATTGACCAGAACTCGGGGTGAGCTAGGGATGGGGTAATGGACTAGGGGTGAAGGTAATGGGCCATTAATAGTGACAGGCCCGTAATGGTAATGGGCCAGTGAAGGTGGTGTGACTGACCAGAGGTGATGGTGGTGATGGGCTGGTGATGGTAATGGGTCCATGGAGGTGGTGTGGTAATTGACAGGAGGTGATGGGTCAGTGAAGGTGGTGTGGTAATTGACAGGAGGTGATGGGTCAGTGAAGGTGGTGTGGTAATTGACCAGAGGTGATGGTGGTGATGGTAATGCGTCCATGGGGGTGGTGTGGTGATTGACTGGAGGTGATGGGGTTGTGATGGTAATGGGTCAGTGAAGGTGGTGTGGTGATCTGGTGATCGACAGGAGGTGATGGGCCAGTTTTGGTAATGGGTCAGTGAAGGTGGTGTGGTGACTGACCAGAGGTGATGGGCTGGTGATGGTAATGGATCAATGGAGGTGGTGTGGTGATTGACAGGAGGTGATGGGCTGGTGATGGTAATGAATCAATGGAGGTGGTGTGGTGATTGACCAGATGTGATGGTGGGCCAGTATTTTGCGTTACCTTTAATTTACTGTGACTGCCTCCAGCAGATTTAATGAGTGATTTCATCAGACCCTTGGCTTCTTCTTTGGTCAGACTCAGGAATTGAGCCACTGCTGGCTCGCCACTGTAAGAACTGGTTTTCAATATCTGGTAATAGAAATGGTGTGAGACTGAGCAAACAATACAAACCAACAGCCCAGGATTAGCCAATGAGATGACCCCACAAACCACAACCAAAAGAAGTGTGCATCACAATTAAATAAAAAGGTTGTCCAATAGTTGTGATCTCTTTCAGAGAGTACAAATTCATAACTGTCTTTTAAATATAAACATTTTAAAAGCAAGCCACCCATATGACATACTGCTGAGAAGACAAACCACCCATATAAAATGTAACTGACAAGACAAACCACCAATATGACATGTAACTGACAAGACAAACCACCAATATGACATGTAACTGACAAGACAAACCACCCATACAACATACAACTGACAAGACAAACCACCTATATGACATGTAACTGACAAGACAAACCACCATTATGACATGTAACTGACAAGACAGACCACCATTATGACATGTAACTGACAAGACTAACCACCATTATGACATGTAACTGACAAGACCAACCACCATTATGACATGTAACTGACAAGACCAACCACCAATATGACATGTAACTGACAAGACAAACCATCAATATGACATACAGCCAACAAGACAAACCACCAAAATTCCCTCTAAGGTTTGTTGATCTGTATGTAAGGTAAAAAAAAAAACATGTGAAAAGTTGCACAGCATCCATTTTTTGTGTAATATTTAACAAAATTTTCTGCACTGTAACTCTAAAATGCTGCACAGGGTCTGTCAGAGATATCTGTGTGGCTGTGCAGCCTTAAGGGAACATTGTTAGCCACCCACATAACATGCCTCTGACACGACAAGTCACTAATATAACATGCCACTGACAAGACAAGTCACTAATATATAATATGGCACTGGCAAGACAAGTCACTAATATAACATGCCACTGACACGACAAGTCACTAATATAACATGCCACTGACACGACAAGTCACTAATATAATATGGCACTGGCAAGACAAGTCACTAATATAACATGCCACTGACACGACAAGTCACTAATATAATATGGCACTGGCAAGACAAGTCACTAATATAGCATGCCACTGACAAGACAAGTCACTAATGTAACATGCCACTGACACGACAAGTCACTAATATAACATGCCACTGACATGACAAGTCACTAAAATAACACCAAACACAAACAACAAGACATAGCAATGACATGACATGCCAACAACAGAACATCTGATGACTTCAATTACCTGGACAATGAGACTTGTAGAGAGCTCCTTGAGCTTCTTCTTCATCTCCATGTCAGCTGCTGCACAATACTGAAATAGAGCAAAATATTAATAAAGGGCAACAACACAATGAGCCTACAGCCCCAATCCTGTGGAGCCAAATGCTGGAACTATTGCAGCAACTAAATTGGTTGGAGTTAATTTTTTGTTGCTCTAATGGATACGATGCAGAGCTCACGTGAGTGACATCAATGAGCCTTCTTAATATTTCAGTATACATAAAATACACTTCATGCTCATGAATTTTTTTGATTTTTTAAAGACCCTATGATGTCACTATCAGACAAAGCTAGGCAAAAATTTGATAAATTCACTTGCTGGTTCTCAAACCAGAATAAAATAAGGACAGTTAACTCTTAATGTGCTATTAGGTTTTCGGAAAACTTCCGCCTCAGTCCTGTAAGAAATTCCTGAATTGCGATCAAATGGTGATGAAATTTAAAAAATTGCATAAAATCCATTTATATTATTATTGTTATACTGACTCCATCTTTTAGGATAAGAACGGTTATATTACGTATACAAAAGACCCTATTGAGTTTAAAACAATTTTTACCTGTAGTCTAGTTCTATTATTTTAGTAATAAAGTATAGCAAAATCGCATCTTCAAAAAAAAACCCGTAAAAACTACAAAAAAACTTTGTAAATTGAGCGATAACACAAGCGAGGGAAACGGCTGCCATTGTCGGAAATCAAATACATCTTTCACACACTGAAGAGTTTTTAAATTCTGTAATTTCGTTTCTAAAGAGAGTTTGTGCTTTACCGTGCTTTGCTAATAACGGCGAGGCATGCATGATGGCACTTTAACACATTAAGAGTTAACTGACCTTTTTTCTTTAAAAACAAACTGATAAACGGTCCTCATAAACTAGCAGTCTCAGCAACTTTACATAAAAGATTTAACATACCCCATCTGTATCACAGGGCTGTGTCCGTGAGCCCAGCAGTGCCTTGATGTGGAGTAGAATGTACTGTGCCAACAGGAGCTGCTCATGGGAACACAGGGTTTCAACAAGTTTGCTGGCCTCTCTCCACACCGTCGCAGTGCTCGCTGGAGGAAAACACAAAGGCACATCTCATCACATTATTTCCTTTTTTTTATAAAAAAATATATCCTCGGATGGATAAGCACATGCACACGGGGCCGGCCTTAAAGATTGCGAAACGCATTGTGCTGGGCCCTGTCTGTATGGGGACAAGGATAAAAGTGAAAATTAAAATTTTATAATAGAAAATAAGTTTGTCTTGTGTGGGGCCCACTGCGGAAGCATAGATTGCAGTGGCCTAAGGCCGGTCCTGCATAAGCAGGTTCTCATTGAGTCAAAGAGAGATTTCAGGACAACTTATGACTGCATTGCTTGAAGACAAGATTTCAATTGGAGTTTTCTTGTAGGGACACAAGTAAAAAATCATTTCGGTATACATCTATGTTGGTTAAGTTGCACTAATTTAGCAATTACAATAAAATGTACAGATGTTGGCACCTATTTGGAACTCAAAGTACAGTAGGTTACTGGAATGCATGTCTGATAATTTAAGTAAATTGGAAGTAAATGCAGGAACTATGGATGCAACTAAATTGGTTGGAGTTGTTATATTAATTGTTAAGATGCAGGGCAACATATGAGAGCTAAAATGTGGGCAACAGTGACATCAAAATGCCTTAATATTACAGTATATTAAATGTACATATACATTTGATCGATTATGGCACGAAAAATTATGGATGGTTAACCAGTCTTTTATTTATAAAAACGGTTAATTAGTCTTCAAAAAACAATATGTCTAAACAACCTTACATACAAGATTTAACATACACACCGCATCTGTATCACAGCCCTGTGCAGACCTGCCAACTTTCCCCCCAAAAAAATCTGTAGATGGTGCGCACGCAAGTCGGGATCGCGAGTCATTAGCGCCGTGGTCTAAATCTATACACTTAATTATCAATAGTTAAATAATTAAAAGTTAAAGAAATAATCATTTACCAACAAATTAGACAGAGTCTCTACTTTCATAGAGGCCCTTGACTCTGTATAGTTTTTCTTTACAATAGACAAAAATTCTTTCGGCATCTGCATTGCTGTGGGGAATGCAGCACACTGCAAGCATGGCAGTAGCCAAATCCTTTAACTCCACTTGGTCTGTTATTGGATTTTTAAAAGTTTTTCAGGAAGTGCCACTGTTCATCCACCCTGGTTGAGGTAACCACTTCCTTTGGTAGGTCCATAATCTGGTACTTCCTGAATTGTTCCTCATAGTAGTCCAGTGAACAGGTCATTGGGATTTTCTTTTTAAAAAATTGAAGGTCAGCAAAGGTACCACTATCTCTCCAATTCATATTTAACACTTTGGCGTGCGGGTAGAGTGGGTCAGATAGTGAAAATTTCTCTTTCATATACTTGAGAGCTACAACATAGAAAGACTTTAGGTGCTCTACAACCACTTTTCTTGACTTCTCATTCAGCTTTTCCAAAATTGCATTGCTGCATTAGTTTGTAGTTTCACTGTCAATGCTGTTAGCTGCATGTTTCTTAGTAGTTATATGTTTTTGAATATCCTTATAACCACCCCTTTCTATGCTTAAGTGGGTTTGGCAAAGATTGCAAAATGCAAATGTTTCCCCACGGGATGATGATCTAGGAAACGAATGCTTCTCAGTATATTCCTTTCTAAAACGTTGAGCATGACGTTTTGTTTTTTTTTTGTTTGGAGTTTTAGCATTGTCAGATTCGACCTCATTTGTTGCCACGGCAGATCTTTTCAAAAATTTATCCATGTTGTCACGTTAAGCTTCCTCTTTGAAACAGGCACCACACAATGAATTATTTTTAAGTCCAATGAACGGATGGATGATTAGAATATCAAGTGAAGAATGACACAATAAAAACACAGGTCCCATAAATAACGGAAGTGCGGGAGAAAAAACAGGAAGTCATCATATAAATCAGCCAAGTCGTCTTATTTTTTTGGGGCTTTTTCTTTTTATAATTTTTTCGCATT
>MUZC01004408.1:150122-203479 GCA_002072015.1 Radix auricularia | reverse complement strand
TTTTTTTTTTTTTTTTTTTTTTTGGAAAATCGGGAGATTAAGGGTCTTATTGGGATTTCGTAAGCATGGGTAAAAAATCTGTATAATCCCGAAAAAATCGGGAGGGTTGGCAGGCCTGCCTGTGTCCAATTTTGTTAAGCAGGTAGTTTTTTTTTTGTCATGAAAGAAAAGGGGGAAAACCTATCAGTTCTCCGCTGCGCACACCATGCTGCAGGAAGGCACTTTGCCAGAACGTGTAGCTCTGAGAGGGGAGGGGTATGGTTAAACCCACTAAGAGCCTACGTGAAACAACTCGGCACCTTCAAAACATTTTGAAAGCCATTGACAAATGACCCTGGACTCACCTTGTGAACTAGCCATGAGCGAGACGTCGACCAGGCCTGTCAAAAACTCTTCAAGTTTCAGTGATGGATTCGGTCTGTCCTGGTAAACATTGACAACACGCTTCCAGGGGGGGAGCCCTATTACCTGTTGTTTAAGAGAATGGGAACAAAAAAATTACACCACCTGCTACCCTACTTATACAACCAGATTGAAGACCATATACAAACAGAATAATTACACCCCCTGCCATTTACTAACAGACTGAAGACAATAAACAAACAGAATAATTACACCACCTGCCACCCACTAACAGACTGAAGACAATAAAGAAACAGAATAATTACACCACCTGTCACCCACTAACAGACTGAAGACAATAAACAAACAGAATAATTACACCACCTACCTTACTACCAGACCAAAGACAATAAACAAACAGAATAATTACACGACCTGCCACCCTAATAACAGACTGAAGACAATACACAAACAGAATTACACCACCTGCCACCTACCTTACTACCAGACTGAAGACAATACACAAACAGAATTATTACACCACCTGTCACCCTACTACCAGACTGAAGACGATATACAAACAGAATAAATACACCACCTGCCACCCTACTACTACAACCAGATTGAAGACTATATCCAAATGGCAAAGCTTAAAATGGAAAATTTCTTATTTTAGGTTTAAAAATCAAGCAAGGGAACAAACATATTTTGTCTCAATTAACATGCTTAAGAGATTTGCCTGCTGTCTATGTCTATCGTTAATTGTTTTGTCAAAACAACTTACCCTAAAATCTGAATTTTTTTTTTACCTGGCATTGTTTTGAAGCCTCCACCATCAAATTTGCCAGCTTGCACATAGTTTTAACTTTTATAATTTGATCTGGAAAATACAAGTCAAAATAATTTGAGGCCCAAGAGAAAAAAAAAATCAAGAACTCATAGAATCAATTATACAAAATGGAGTTTTAACCAAAAAAAAAATTGTTTTGTATAAATGTTATGTGAGGAAAAGCTCAGAGGACATTGTTTACCCGCTGGGGAACTGAGGAGGAATGGAGACAGCCTCTGGCACAGAGTTGGGTGTTGTATTCCCTCATCGTTCAGGAGATTCAACACTTCGTGCATACTGCAATAGTTGGCCATCTTTATGGGGGTCAATTCAGCAAGGTGGCTGCAGGGAGGTGGGGGGACACAAAATGAAAGCAATAAACATGTGTAAACAAGTGGACATATTGTGTGAACAATAAATACTCCCCAGAGTTGAAAGTTTGGGTGAACAATAAACACCCCCCAGAGCTAATGGTTGTGTGAACAACGCACACTCCCAAGAGCTAACGGTTGTGTGAACAACGCGCACTCCCCAGAACTAACAGTCGTGTGAACAAAGCACACTCCCAAGAGCTAACATTGTGTGAACAACGCACACTCCCCAGAGCTGTCTAAAGCAGGTAACCTATACAACCAAGTTGATCCTTTAAACATGTCTGTTGTTTGGGATCAAGGAAAGGACTTACAGGAGAAACTTCCTCTCAGACGGGGACTTGGATTTCTTGGCCCTCAACTGTATGGCTGTCTTGACTATGTCCCCATCACTGACATTCAGAAACATGGCAAGGCTGTGGTTTGTAAAACGGCTTAATTATTTCAGTAACGAAGGGATATGTTTGAATCTTTCAAAATTGAAAGGTAGATAATGATTAATTGCGTATGTGTATAAATTGTTGGTCTATGTTTATATGTCTAAGATTACAGACGAAATAAAACACTTTTGCACAATTTTTTGTCCCACGAAACAATCGGGTTGGTGAGACAATTTTACTTAAAGTGTTTGATTTTGTATTTTTAAAAAAAATACTACAGCTGTAGAGAGGACTTTATTATAAGCAAACTTTGAACAAGTGTATATAAAAAATTTTTTAAAATGTTTTAAGACCTGGGCATATCAGCAATGTTCATTTGAGCAGCAGCCTTCTGAAACGCCTCCATACGACACACTCTGCTTTTCAATATTTCTTCAGAGCACAGCAGATTGAAGAGAACCTGAAAAAATAATATATTAACAAAATATTTTTAAAAATGACCCTCTAAGATTTTTAAAGTTTGAATATACATTACTTTTTATTTTAAAAATTTTAATTAAAATTTAAAACTTAAAAACTATGTTTCCCATAAATTATAGTTGAATTCGTTTTTAAGTCATTCATAATAAATCATCTCAATATTAAACCCTATCATTTTATTTTGAAAGGATTAAATTTTAAATGTGTATTTTTATATCAAGTTAAAAACAAATGCTGAAATTTTTTCTCTCCATATTTTCATCAGATGCAACAAAAGATAACACAATCGATTGTGATGAACTGAAAAAAAAAAGTATATGTTTTCGGAATGAACCAAAAAAATTAAAGTTCAAGTAAATATGGAGCACATAATCAAGACCGCCTGCACCTTGAATTGGTTTGACTTTTAAAGTTGAAGAGGGGTGCAGTCTTTTTTTAACCATGCACAATCATACACTAACCAGGTCAAGCTATAAAATTTAAAACACAAGCATTGTTTGTGTAAACCTCTTCTTGTACATTCTTTCTACATTCTTCATATTATTATATTTATTAAGAGGCATTGTGCAGTTTTTTATATCATCGTTAGAACTTTAAAAATAAATATATGAACTTTATGTATGATTTACCTCCAGGTTTTTTGCATCTTTTATCATTTGTCTTTTTTCTTCAATTATTTTTTGGTCTTCAAAATCTGGAGAGAAAAAAAAATGTGTGAGATAACACATTCACTAACAAGACATTGAATAAAAAATAATTTTTAAAAACTCACTTTATCAGTATTTCCATTAATAACTGGAGGACTATTCAAGAATAGTGTTTAACAAACTATGGCATGGATTTACTGGAGTTATTAACAGCTGTAATAATTTGCCTTCCTGCCTTAGCCAAAGCATCCTAAACAACTTACTGTCTGTGAGAGACATGAGGATGTGTCCGGCTGTATCAGCAGCTTGATAAAACCTTAGTCTTGTGGACTTCTCTTTCTGATGAGAAGATTACATCAAAATGTCTTTACATAAGATTACTTATTGAAATGTTACCAAGAATTTTTGAATCCTTTCAAAATAAAATGATAGGGTTTAATATTGAGATGATTTATTATGAATGACTTAAAAACGAATTCAACTAAAATTTATGGGAAACATAGTTTTTAAGTTTTAAATTTTAATTAAAATTTTAAAATAAAAAATAATGTATATTCAAAACTGTCTAATAACACTAACAATAAGATTACTTATTGAAATGTCACCAAAAAAAAAGGTATTACCAGCTACGCTAAATATAAAGCAAAATTATATGCAAATTTTGTTATAATTGTCATATAATATTGAGCATGCAAAGTTACATTAACTATTTAACCAGAATTAATGTTTCCTTGAATTACACCTTAAAAAATAAATTAATTAACAGATATAAGAGTTCATAAATATATATTAGAGTGTTACTGAACTCATAAAAATTCTCTTAAATAATGGCTTTAAAATGAATACAATATGTAGTTATTTAAACAAATTTTTAGTGACTAAATAAGTAAAGAAATTTTTATTTAATAGTTTCTTGTTTCAGATTTCATTACAGTGTAATATAAGAGGTCAGACGGATGTACTGATTTCTATTAAGATTAACAGAAGAGCAAGGTTCAGTACTTGGGCTAAAAAATTCTCATCAGTGGTCATCATCTCTAGAGCGTTTCTGATGATCATCTGGCAGCAGTGCCGCGATGTTTGTACAGGGAGGTTCCTTAAGTACCCGTGAATCTTTTCAACCTGCATGGAAAAACAAATCATGTGATTGACTTAGATATAACTGATGGTCTCAACAGCTAAGCATTGCTTTCATATTTTTCATAACGAATCAATCAACAGTCTCTCTTCTGAGGCTGTGTTTGCATTCTGCATAAATTGCATTAACTAAAAAAAACAATATATATGTATATTGTATGTAATATCCTATGTAATTGTTTTCATCACACAATTTCTTTGTGTATATTGTATATAACATCCTATCAGCCTTGAGCTCATGAACCAACAACTACAGAGCAAATAATAATACTGATAAGAGTTTTAAAAAAAAACAAATTTAAATCCTTTAAACAGAATAATATGTTCATTTTGAGATACATATATACATTTTCTAAGCACAGTGCAAGAAAGGAGGTGATTGGTTGGGGGGATTCTAGACTAAAATAATGACCAGTTGAAACTAGTGGACAGGCCGGTTATGAAATTTTGATCTTGTACAAATTGATGTCTCATGAAACATGTCCCATGACACCTGTGCAATGACACCTGTCTCATGAAACCTGTCCAATGACACTTGTCCCATGAAACCTGTCTCATTAAACCTGTCCCATGACATCTGTCTCATGACACCTGTCCCATGACACCTGTCTCATGACACCTGTCTCCTGACATTGGTTGCCACTGCATTAATCCAGCAGTTGTAAGAAATTTAAACCTGGATTACAATTTGAAACACAACCCACCTTGTCCCTTGTGATGTACAGGAAGCACTGGAAAAAGTGCAGGTCGGGCAGGTACTGGCCCAGCATCGTGCCAGAGTCCAGGACCTTGATGGCATCCTGCATTGGCCCACCGCTTGCCAGTATGCCCTTGCAAAATTGCTGTGAATGATTGTGACAATTCTTAGCGCTTCAAGTTAATACAGACACACACAATGTCATTGACTGTAGGTCTATAATCCAATGTTTATCGTCCACACTTGGTCCTGACATGAATGGCTTAAAATGTATACCTCGGGTAACTATGATTAATACTCCTGAATGCTCAGTAAGACGCTGCAAATTTGGCACAAATATATCTTTGTTGAGAGCATTAATCCTCAATAATTTAAAAAAATCATACACCCTGATAAGGAGATTTCAGTAAATTAACCACTATGAGTCAATTTCTATTTTGGGGCTGTCCATAAAATACGTCACGGTCCAGAGGGGGGGAGGGGTGTAAGAAAGTGCGACAGTTTGTGAGGGGGCTGTCTGGACATGTGTGATGTCACAGTTTTTATGTTAAATTTTAATTACTTTGTTATAAAATATATTTTTTTGTACAAAAGTGTGAAATACTTTAGGGGTGGGGGGGTCAAGATTTGTGATTGTTTGTGACAGGGGGCAGGGGGGAGTTAAAAATTGTCAAAAATAGCATGACGTACTTTATGGACTAACTTTCATTTATACTAATATTTTTGGACTTAGTGAAAAAATTTGTTAAACACAAGTTGTTTTTTTCTTTCTTTTTAATATATCTTACCTTACATCAAACAAGATTACTAAATAGAATTTTTTTTAAAAAATGGATTTTATGATCACATTTGCAGAACTGACACATGGGATCTTGTGAGAGGAAAGGATGATATTTCATTAAGTCTGAAAAATTTCTATACAATCCTCTTTGAATACATGAGAGTAAAAAAAAGAAAAGCAGGATGTGCGGCTCTTGTTTACAAGTGCTACTTGTGACAGCTTTGTTGCTATGGCTTAAATATCTTAAGCTTACAATTGGGATTACAGACATTATAAATAACTGCATCAATTCAAATTACCCTCTGAGCATTAAAACAGAGTACAAGGGGTCCTTGAGTTTTGACGGTGATCCCTATTTAACCCAATTTTCGGTCTAAGTCAGAACAATGAAAAAAAAAACAATACTGCTAGGTACTGTACGTACAGTGTTATAAAAAAATGTAACAGATAACCCTTTCCCTGCCGATCTCGCCTTGTCACGTTTGTGCCAATCTCCGATATATCGGCACATTGAGGTTTTTGAGTTAATTTCACTGCTTAAGAGAGAAAACAATACTTTACCACATGACTTAAAGGAAATACTAATTACAAAGAGTAATCTTCTGCTGTGCGGCCATATCTAGCTCACGTTTGTTTACGTCACTTAACTGCTTAAGAAGGAATGGCGAGTAATATTATTTTTGACACAATTTCCCTTGCGAAAAATTGTGTTTATATATTTGAAATGTCTGGCCAGTCTGTTTGAGCTTTGAACAGCTATTCCTCCTGAACCATACCAGATAGAGGGTTTGGGTATTTTGAAAATATGTTAAGGAGGTCCCTAGGATGTGCATGGGTCAACAAATTACCAAAAAAATTTACTGGATTTTCTGGGAAATCCAAAAAACCCTAAAAACGATCAGTATTTTGTCAATTTCTCACCAACCATAACATCTATCAGGTTGAAACAAATGCCAAACGGTAGCTACTAATATTTAGAATAATGTTGGAGAAGGAATTTTTGCTTGCCATGACAGAGTAGGGGGTTCAAATGTTGGCAGGGCTGTCCCCATAGGACAACACATTGCTTACCATGACAGAGTAGGGGGTGCAAATGTTGGCAGGGCTGTCCCCATATGACAACAACACATTGCTTACCTTGACAGAGTAGGGTGTGCAAATGTTGGCAGGGCTGTCCCCATATGACAACAACACATTGCTTACCTTGACAGAGTAGGGGGTGCAAATGTTGGCAGGGCTGTCCCCATAGGACACAATGATACTGTCCCTCTCTTTGATCTTCCACTTGTCTTTGAGGAGTTTAACCCTAAAAGAGAAATTAGCATGAGGGATTTGAATTACAATGTACAGATGAATGCAACATGCAGCTTATTATTTAAATATCTGTTTGAAAACTTAAAATACCTTATCTGTTTACCAACATTAAAAAAAAATATCAGTGACGAATGAATACCTCCAAGACAAGATTAACTCTTAATGTACCAGAGCGCGGTAATCCGCGGTTTACCATTTTGTACCAAAGAGCGGTAATGCGCGACTTGATAGAACTCTCTTTAGAAACGAAATTACAGAAAATAAAAACTATTCAGTGCGGGATGAATAATGTTTTCGACTTCCGGCAATGGCGGCTGTTTCCCTCGCTAGCGTTATCGCTCGATTAGCTGTGTTTTTTAGAAGTTTTTTTCCGAAGATGTGATTTTGCTATACTTTATTACTAAAATAATAGTACTAAACTACAGGTAAAAATAGTTTTAAACTCAAAAGGGTCTTTCGGATACATAAAACAACCATTCTTATTCTAAAAGATGACATCAGTATGACCATAATAATAAAAATGGATTTTACGCAATTTTTAAAATTTCATAACCGGTTGATCGCAATTCGGGAAATTCTTACGGTACTGAGGCGGAAGTTTTCCGAAAACCTTATGGCACATTAAGAGTTAACAAACTCACATAGGGTCTTGAGAATTGATGACAAGTTGAAGCAAATCCTTTACAAATGCTGGAATGGGAAGGATTATGTTTTCCAGAAGTTGTAGCAAGGCATCAATCTTTTTCTGAAAGAAAAATGAAACAAAATTTAAAATATATATATATATATTTTTTTTTGTTGCAATTAAAGCCTTTCAATGAAAAATTCAAATAAAGACGGATATTATTTTTTTTTTAAAAATCAGGAGTAGTTTATCTTATGGTTTTAAGAAGTTAACAAGGTTAAACAAGAAATCTTACCCTCGGACTACTGATGGACTTGATTATGTAGCGGACCTTCTCCTCAAAGAAGTAATGCAGCCGGCCCACAACCAAGTTTTTAAATAAATCCTGTCAAATAAACAAACAACGCAAGAATACAACTTATGACCGACGTAGCCGAGACAATCAAGCAACCTAATACAAACTAAGTAAAAAAATTGATTGACACTTATAGCCCCCAAAGAGTCATGGCTTTATGGGCTGTCAATATTTTTGGAAAACTGTATATGTATAAACAGAATAAAATAATCAGAAAATGAGTCCGGGGGTAAATTGTATGAACTACATAAGGTGACCATTAATAGACCTGAGGCTACTTTTGTGCTGTAGCGGGCACACACCAATGCCCATGGATCATTTAGAATAATTTTACTAAGCCAGAAGGAACCCTCAGAATTTAGCTCAATTATAGTAGGCACACTTTAATATAACACAGAGATGAATGGGTCATAAATAGTCCCAAAAAGTCTCCAGATTTTTAAATTAAAATTCATACCAATGGGAATGAACACTAAGTAACATTAACATTGAAGCAGCAGTCAATGGGAGTAGAAATGCACAGTAAGTTTTCACACTAAGTTGATCCAAACTTGATAAGTCACTAATGAAATATTCCCATATGAAAACCATCCTGTACTAAATCTGGACAATGTTACCTGGTGTTTTATTGTGCTCACCAGCACATAATTGACAACACATAGTTATTCAGCCATTTTTGAACTATTCCCTTGAAAAAAACAACAACATCCAGTTTTAAAATTTGGTCTAGTTACATAACTTTTTACCCTGCTCACCTGAACGTAGTTGACCAGGACTTGGTCAGCCTGCAGCCTATTTTCTTCGAGGTACGGCAGGACCTGGTTACTCAAAGTGTCTTGCATGAAGTCTATGGCCACCACATTGTCCAGCATCCTGTAGGCAATGCTTTCTTTGGATTCCTGAAACTCAAGGGAAGGGACATTTAGTGACAGAAATAGGACCCTTAGATTTGACATAATTTCACACAAACCGATTTCAGATAGTTCTTTAGCTTGCAATGTCTAGTCAATATGGCATGAATATAGAATAAAAATATCCACTTAATTTTTTTTTTAAATGTTCAACCAGGAAGTGATCACAATGGGTTGTTGTCCAACCACTTATTGGGCTGGCAACAAGAAATAAACTATAGAGGATGCAGCTTTTTCTAACTTCCACCAATAACCACCAAATGCACAAGACTAAATTAAAATTTATTTTCCCATTAATTAATGTTTAATGTCCCGATAGCACTCTTTTTAGAAACGAAATCACAGAAAATAAACTCTTCAGTGTGTGAAAGATGACGTACTCGACTTCCTGCAATGGCAGCCGTTTGCCTTACTAGTGTTATCACTCAATTCGCGAAGTTTTTTGTAGTTTTTACGTGTTTTTTTTTGAAGATGGGATTTTACTATACTTTATTATAAAAATAATAGTTCTAAACTACAGGTAAAAATAGTTTTAAACGCACGAGGGTCTTTTAGTTACATTAAATAACCGTTTTTATTATACGAAATGAAGTCAGTATGACAATTATGATACAAATACATTCTACGCAATTTCTTTTATTTCATAACCAGTTGATCGCAATACGGAAAATCCTTACAGGATTGAGGCAGAAGATTACAGAAAACCTTCTGGGGCATTTAACGTTAAAGCAGTCTAATTTTTTTGAAAAAATTACAAATAAAATAGCATTGAATAAAGTAGACACAGACGAAGGCAAAAAAAAAATTTTCACACACAAATCACATTGAACTAGAGAAATACACTAAATGATCTTAACACAGAACTTTAAAAAAAATGTTTAAATTAACAAAAGATAAACAATCAATAGAGAGTTGCCCTTGAGCAGACAAGAATTATTACTTAGAATGAGGCTATGAGTCAAATACCTTCTTGAGGTCTGCCAGTTGGATGTGGAATGAGTATCTGGTCTTCAGTGTATGCAGCTCCTTCAATTGTTGGATCAGTAATTTTAAGGGGACAATAGCCTCTGCACACAGTTTCCTATTCTGGATAACACAGTTGTAAGTCCCTTATTAGTGGATAAAAGTCATTTGGAGGCATTTCATGATAGATTGTTATGGACTTGTGTCATGATTGAATGAACACACTATCGCAGATTTGTAAGTAATAAACATGTATAGTGGAGTAAATAGCCATGTTAGGTATTGGTGTAGACATGAAGATGGCAATGGTACAACAACATGCTTTGAAAGAAATGGAAAGGTAAACCTAAATGATTCATCAAATTTTTGTAATGAACATAAGTTATCATTTTTATCTTCAAAATGATATAATAAAACAGTTTAAAAACTGATGCAATCAAAAGTCTAACTTGACATGTTAAAAGTACCTGAAATTCATTAGGGCTTTTTAAAAAATCTTCAAAGCTGCAACTGGTGGCAGTGTCCAGAGATTGATAAACAGTGGTGCAAAATTTTATGGCAAGGTCTGGCCACTCAACCTGAAAGCAAATTTATATTGTACATTTAAATGATAAAACTGTTTTTCAAATGGATATGTTCAAGGATACTTTTAAAATATAAAAGTAAATAAATAAATCTTATTATTTAAAACTTTAAACAGGAAAAGAGAATTATAAATTTTTAATCTGTGTAGCCTAATTTGAAAAATATTCTGTAAAATGTTATTTTTCTTTGTTCCTATCAACCTGATTTTCCTCCTGGTAGAAAACTATTTCCTCAATCCAGCTGACCAATGATGGCTGAAAGAAAATTGTTGATACTAGAAGGTAAACAATTATTTTAAAAAATGACAAATGGTGTAACAGAACAGAATAATACAACAAATTTTAGATGCATGCAAAGGTTTTTTTTTTTTTTTTTAAAACTCTTAACATTCTAACAAGCAATGGTATGAGATAGTTGTTTGAAAAGCATACAAATCTTACAAAATTTAATTCCATATCTTTTTTAAAAAAATAATTTAATTCAATTTTAACATTAGCTAAAGAGATATTTAAATACATGTAAGAGATATTTAAATACATATAAGAGAAATTACAATTTTAAATGTGTAGCAGATTTAAAATAACACAAATTTTCAAACATTATTCTTAAAAGAGCATATATTTACTCTTGAGCTACACGAATTTGCATATGTAAAATGTTCATGCATTTTGAGATTAACTTTTGTGAAACAAATTGAGGACTAAGCATTAGTAATCTAAACAACAATTTAAAATATGAAAAATTCATTAGTCCCCCACCCCCAACCCTTAGCTAACATAAATTCATACAGAAATGAACACTGTTGGTGCTACTGAAATGTTACATAGGCTAACAAATTTGTATCATCCCCCACTGCCCTTACTACCTTTGTTGCATCCAATTTATATTATATCTATTCAGATAAAACTGTAAAAAACAAACTTGATACCATTGCAGTGGGATCCTTGACCACGATGGTGGGGAACAGCTCACAGAGCCAGTTGGCAGTAGCCATACAGGGGATGCTACTCTGTTGTATCCGCTTGAGGATTCCCATCAAGACTCCGGGAACTATTTCCTGTGTCAGTTCCTCCTGGGGAAAAACAAATTGTTCCAGATAAAAAGTATATATTAAAACACTGTACTGTTATGATGATGAGTATTTGACTGAGTGCACAACATAGATGTCTACTTTGATTTCAACTTCAGTCACTTGCAACTGTAAAAAAACAACATTTTTATCATTGGTGATGGTTTGCAAATACTCACATATCAAATAGGGACCAACTAGAAATTGCTCCGGACATTCGCCCCGGACGGAAAATTTGATTTTTTTAAACTACTCGCCTTGGCAAATAGTGCCCAAGCAAATAGCCAATTATCTAAAAAAATACCTTTAAAAAATACAATTTTGGAATTCAATAAATATCAAGTTTGGTATGCTTAGAAATTTTTAAAACGTAACCTCATTATAGAAATAAGTAATTTGAAATGATAAAGATACAAAGTTAATAAACTATTTTTTTCAACAATTTTGTGTTTACTCCTAGCCACCAGCGCCACGCCACCATATTTACTAATATTTACCCCGATCCGACAAATAGTACATCTAACTATTAGGATTTGGTACCTGGTAGAAAATGGTTACCCAGTTGGTCCCTAATATAAAATAAATCTTATTCATAGTTAGATTTTCTAAGTAAAAAATGGAGCAAGCATTCAAAATCTGACATGAAAAAAAGTAATGTTGATATTTTAACCCCCCATCCCTGCTTTATTATAATAGCGAATGGTTAATGAAATTTTCCTTTCATAATGTAATTAGCTTTTATGAAAAAATCAAAAGCTTTTATGTCAACAAACCTGAAAAGACTTCCACAGCCGAAAAGCTGTTTCTGTATTCCCTGTAATCAGACCACTGAATAACCTCTGAGGGGATTCACAGAGGAAACATTTCCAAGATTGTGGACTGGGGAGAAAAAGTTTCTATGAGAATTTAATGCATAATAACACAGAAGTCTGCAGTTTTGGGCCAAAATATACTTTGTGTCCACAAACTATTGGAGATTTGAAAGTATTTTTTGAAAAAATGTTTAGCATGAGATGTCTGGCCAAACATGCATGACACCTGCTTCTTTGGAGATTAATTCTCAAAAAATGGAAATGCAGCATCGAAGCAGGCAATGTCTATGATACTAGAATCTCTTTAACAAACGAAGTCTAGTCAAAAAATTAAAAAACAAAAGCAAACTCTCATTGTTCTAAAAAAATAAAAAGTGCACATATTAGAATAAAATACACCATTTAAAAGGGCTACAGTTTTTATCCTGTAAAAGCTATTAATGCTATTGGCAATAGGTTATTTACGCATTAGGGAAATAAATAATTATAAAAAATAATTTACTGAAAATTAAAAAAAAAACATCTTTCTTTTTTTTTAAATAATATAATGTGCAGTTCTTTTTTGAGGCTCACACAGTAAAAAAGCAGGTTCAGCACCAGTGTTCCTGTAAAGTAGTTTCTTTGGTTGCGCTGATATTGGACTGCTGCTGTGTTGCAGTTCAGAATTACTGTGCAGAGAATTTTGTAAAATGTTGCACACAAAATGGATGCTGTGCAAATTTGCACACAATTTTTTCCACAATGTAGGGACCAATGAGCCTAAGGGGGAATGTAGGACAGCACTGGACTATTGGAAAATAATGTATCTAAAAGATGAGACATTTTTAAACTATGACTCCTCTATCTTCTTTTTCAGATGGATTAATTTTCATTTCATTAACTGGGTTGGTTGCTGAAAATAATCAGTAAAAAAAAAATCATGTTAAGCCTGGTCCCTTTTGGAACTAAGGACGTGTTAGCGCATTTTCGTATTATGTATCAGTACTTATGTTAGATATCAGCATTATGTAGTTATCAGTAATTGTGTTTAGATTTTAGACATATTTTTATGAATTTTCTTGTGTAATGAATATACCTGACATTTTTAAATTTAAAAGTCATTTCTTTACATTTTAAAATTTTTTATTTTCTCTTTAATCTAACTACAAGTCACCACAAATGATGACGTTAAAGTCTCTAAACCTTTACACATATTCTAATGACGTCAACTAAAAAAAACAACTAATTCTTTTGCACGCCTTCGCACCACTCTTGAATGCTTGAAAAATGCTCTATTCGACTTCCGGCAATGGCGGCCGTTCCCTGTGCCAGTGTTAACTCTCGATTCGCAAAGTTTTTTGGTAGTTTTAACGGGGTTTTTTAACGGATCGAGTAACTGAGTGTTGATGCACCAATGGCAGGTCAGGACATACAAAAAACATATATACATCATGGGTCTAGGACTTATGGATCCTGTGATCATGGTGATGACAGACAGACGGACAAAACGGGGGCAATAGCGATTTCGACATCTCGAAAATGCGCTAAAAATTACCTGTAGCTGGTCTTGCCAAAGATGACTTGGTACTTCTCCAGCTGCTCCTCAAGGCGTTTCAACTGTTGAAATATTTTAAAAATTAGTTAACGTTTGAACTACTTAAAAGACGAATCAACATTTCAAAACGAGGTTGACTCATCTGTGTTCACATTCACAGCTCACGAACAATTTATGAAATTAAAACTTTTCATTCCAAATACATAAATTCAACATAAAAAAATTAATGCAATTTTTAAAAAAATCTTTATCGAGACAAAATTTGAAAAAAAAAAGGGACTAATTTTGAGTTAAGAAAAAGCAAGCATGCTGAGTTAAAGACTAGAAAGTGTCAGCAGCAGACACAAAAAAGGTGTCACTTCAACAGACACAAGTTATGCCATCGCTTGGAATATTGCTGATGCTAAATGACCTGTTCTGAGATAACCACAACTACCAGATAACAATCGGTGGTAGCGCGCTCAACTGTCGTACCAATGGTCACGAGTTCGAATCCACGTGAAGGCCCCAAGTCACCCAGCTCTGAATAGGTACCTAACTAGACAATAGTTAGGCAGCCGGGGTAATGCGTGGAACCCCTATATCCGTGGCTGTGACTGCTGCATCACTTGCCAACAGATCATCGCAATTATCTTCTGCATAGAAGGAGCGTCTGTATATCTAAGTTAAGTTTAGTTAACTTGCTACAACACAGGCTTCTCAGCAGAATCATACAAATTTATTCTTACTGTAATTATGAGTCTACCCTCAGGGTCTATATACAGTGTGTTTCTCTTAATATAATTTACATATTCAAATATTTTTTAATCATGTAACTATAACTCGTATATTTATTCAACATGTAGTGTTAAAACAATTTAAAGTCTGAAAACCCTTATATTCTCATAAATAACATTAAATAATCACAAAAGGAATTGTGAGTTGGGTCGTGGCTAATAGTACTTGCATGTAACTCTCAATATTTAAATTTTTTTAAATGGTTCACAGTTTCAACAGGTCCAGCCACCTCTGCTTTTAAAACATTGGTAATCTCAATCCCATTTTTTTTTTTTAGCAGCATCGATGCTCTGACCAAAGAGGGGAATGAATTTCCTTTTATTGTATCAAATAAGATGGAGCCCGCCCCCCTGTGTCACTTTACCCGCCTAAACCAGCTCCTAGGATATTTTTTTGCTATATCCATGGATCACAAGTAGTATATACTTACCTCACCCATCACTTGTGTCCAGCCACTGTCATCAGACTTGCTTTTCAGCAACTAAAATTTTACACAAAATAAAACTGTTGAGAGAAGTTGTTGATGGTTGTTCACAATGAACAGCATAGTGTTTCATGTTATTTTTTTTATAACAAATTTATGTACAACAACTTTTTGAAAAAAAGAGTTTAACACAACTCACCTGAGTTTTGCAGTCAGCAATGTGCTTGGACAAAGCCTCAAAGCTGTCTTTTTCATCGTAAAGATTTTGTTGGACAATCAAGTGGTTGAACTGGAGAAAAACACACATTATTTTCCAGTGGTGTGTAATAAGAACTTTTAACAACGATGTTAAAAAAAAAACACTTTTATTGAGCAATACCTACAACACCAAGATGTTCAGGCTTAAAGAATGACATAAAACAAACAGCCTGATGACAGTTTTAAGCACAATTTTGAATCTGATGATTAACAATTTTTTTTCTCTCCTATAATTTTAATCTGATATTTTATTATTAGTAGAAAACCCTAGAAATGACCTGCCTAATAAATGCTGCTTGGTATAAATCCCAAAAACAATATTGGGTGGATGAATTTCCAAACTTCTAAAGTTATTTGACAAAATCAGCACAAAAAACAAACAAAAAACACACTTCTCCATTATAAGCCCACATTTTTTTCCTAACACATTTTAAAACCCCCTTACCTAGTATTTATTATTTCTTTAAACTAGGGCTGGTATTGATTAAAAAAATTTGAATTATTCTGGAAAATTTGATAGATTGATTTAAGTTAATTATATTTTATATACTGCATATATAGAGGCTGTTAAGTCGTGATTCATTATTTCGCGAAATCATTTCAGTCGCTGTAATTCCATGGCTCCCAAATTTTGTGACATAACACAGCAAATTTGTATAAATAAATAATTTTAAAAAATGAATAAATAATAATACGAGGGAAAAGTTTGAAAGTAACAAAAAATTAAAATAATTAATAAATTGAGAGAAAATAATTAGAAATTCTTTCCTAAATGTAAATGATTATTTTTTTACGATTAATTAATCTTTAATTTCCGCATGCCTACTTTAAACTATAGAAAATATTACAAACAAGCTTGTGACATCTAGAAAAATCCCATCTATTTATCACAGCAATTAGTATTTTAATCTAGGTATCTATTTCAGAAATACCATGACAGAACAAACATAGAACATTATGGCTTTTGATATCTTGAATTGTTGTTACCTACATCAAACTTTAAGCTATGTAGCTTTGCAAACTCCTCAGCTTCTTGGTATCTTTTTTTTACGATCAGACGTTGCAATCTGAAAGTTATTTCATCAAACAGTTGAGACAAACCCTTAATTTTTTACCTCTTTCTAATGAGACAGAACTAAAATTTAAAAAAAAGCACCCTTAACCAAGGTCAAAATAAAAATAATGAAAGGTTACAATTTTAACATTAAAAGATTTCTCTTTACCTGACTTCTGGAGGAGTTTCTGAGTAGCAACATAATGTCACTGTGGCATCACCAATGATTGGATCACTGTAGAGAGATTTATTTCAATGTAAACACAAGTTTTTTTTTCAAGATATCAGTTTAAATTTGTAAGTGAAAGAAATATGCACCAAAATGTTAAAGATTAAAAACAAAATGTATATTATCCCTATTTCAAGAGGCGAATGCATCATGGCACCATCAAAATATACTGCATAGTTGCTTATCATGGATATTTAATTTTGAGTACATTGTATACTGTAATAATCTTACTCTCACAAGCCAGTTTTCATAATTTAAAAAAACAACATACTCATCATGAGTCCATTCTGTAACATAAACATCCTCCTGATATGAAAAAAAAAGTTTACATCAGAGTTTGTAACATCCCACGTCACATCAATCAATTTTTTTCAATGACTTAAAAAAATTTTCATAAAGCTTTATTGTAACTTTAGAATAACTGTTACATTAATCAGTCAAACAGATTATCAAAAGTATGTTTAAAGATTTAAATAGTGCTATTTTCTTTTCTTCAAAATATAAATACAATTATTTTCATCAGCTTTTGTGTTAGCATAAACTTATGATTAAGAGGAAAAAATGCATTCAGGTCCTCAAAGTAAAAAATGACTTATGAGCAGAATTACATAAGAGCAATTAGAAATATGCGCATTCTAGATGTTACATTAAGTTTAAGATATCATCTCAGCTAAATTTTAGGATGACATATTAATTCAAAGTTACAGAAAATACTGTTTAAACTAGTTACAGATAGAGATAATTAACTGAAAGTTTCACGAAATACTGTTTAATGTAGTTACAGATAGAGATAATTAACTCAAAGGTATAGGTTAATGTGTTAAATGAGAAATTAGAGACAGAGATTACTAAAAAGTGTACAAGGTATTCTTCCCCTGTATTAAAGCCTTATTATATTTATTATTTTAATTACACAAATTGCTTGAGTATATTGTGCTAAATGAATAAATCTTCAATTTTACAGAGAGAGTTGAGCATATCTCTAAAATTTAAAGGTACAGATGATTAACTTACCAAATTCAAAATAGAGATTTTTAATAAGCTCGTTAATGGCTACCTGGTCCTAAGAGCAGGACAGGTTGAGATTCAAATGGTAACAATTTACAGTAACATCAATCTGTCAGTATTAGTTTATTAGCTGGGGTTAATTTATTTAGGGGTGTGAAATCTTAAAACAGTCATAATATTTCATTTTAATAATAATCTAGATGAGTTTACGTCAAATAATGTGGCATATTAATATATTTTTTGTAAAGTCCCATAACTGATTGTTGTAAGAGGTACTAATGTTTCCATTGGAACTTACTAGTGCGCTCACATCACAAGCTGAGGGGCATGGGATCGGCCCACCCAAGCCACAATAAAAATGATAAATGACTAATGCTTAGAAAGTCCTCCGCTGACCTGGAAGGGAGTCTATCAAGCACCTAGTAAGTGCCATTGAAATTTTTTTAATTTTTAAAAAAAAACTCACTAATCATCACTTTATTTCTGCTTATGAATGATTTTTTTTTTGCCAGATTGTTTAGTTTAGTTTAGTGATTGGTTAGTTGAAGGAAACATACCCCCTCCTATAGGTAACGGTCAGTAAATTATTCTTTTTTTATTTTAAAAGTTTACCAGTCCTAAAGTAAAAATGAATTCACAGGAAGCGATGATTAACTGACCAAATTAGGAGATAGTGGGGATTAACTATTTGAATTCACAGGGTTTAGATGGAGATTAAGACCTCAACAAATAAGCAGGTTTATATGGATAATATAAACTATAAACTCACCAAATGAATAGGTAAAGATGTAAGCTTTGCATTTCCAGCTATTTTTATTTGTGAGATGGTCGCCATGGGTTCAAGGGTCACAACTTCAACTGTTTCTCCTGTGTTGACAATAAGTCTCAAATTTTCTAAACTGGAGAATTCACAAACCCAAGTGAATACAAAAATTAGATCAATGAACAGGATTTATGTCTACAGAAAATTTTTTACAGTTAAAAAGCAATGGAAAAAAAAAGAAGTATCAAAGGGGAAGAATTTAAAAATGGAAGTGATATACAAGTACAACTTTAAAAAAGCTATTAACCTGACAGTGGTTTGGAATCAAAACATAATTTTCTTTCAGATATGTTTAGGTATTTTTAAAAAAAAATATTGGGAGTAAAATTACAACCATGGCTGCAGAAAGTTGTAAGGTACAGAGGTAACCCACAATTATGTGAGTATTCATCGTCTACGAATTCATATACCGTTAATATAAACTAAGGTTGTTAACTGTTAACCAGTTAGCCGGTCATCGGATCAGGACCAGCCCCTTTTAATAAGGACCGGATAACTTCAACAAGCCTGTAATTAGCTTAAAACCTGGAGTTAGTTTTTGTTGCATTACGGTTAAGATGAAGGGCAGCATACGAAACTAACGGTGACTTCAATCCGCTTTCTCCATATTCCGGTATATAAATAACATACACGTCATCACTATTAGTTTACTTCGGCTACTGCTAGGGAATGATTTTTTTTAAATTTTAATTTGCTTAGTTTGATGAGGCACTGTGACTGTACGAGAGCTAACACAGTGGGCGTTTGATGTCAACAATGGTCAAGGCCCAGGCTGTTTCTATTTATATTAATTATAGTCTGTTTCTTATAAAGACAAAGAAAGCTATAAAAGCATTTTCTGATCACCGGTTCAGGCATTCAAAAAACTGCTTAGTGAAGTATGTGTACCTATATTACGAGAGGTATTTGAAAGACGTAGCAAAGATACCGGGCGATTAATCGGCCCACTAATTCGAGTTCGATCTGTTAGTGACAATCTTCCTCCTAGTCAAAGGCATTTGACGTAAGATTACCACATTAATAGTACGGTGAGTGTATCTCAAACCCTATTTGAACAGAATAAATGGGGAGAGGGGAACGTGTGCGCCGCAAAATTCAATCATTCTGGCAAGTTGACGATTGAAAAATAATAAGGTTTTTTTAAAAATAAATTCCATTTGATCATCATTGTTTATCTGTAAGCTTTATAATATTATTAATTTTAATATGCAAGTTGACCGGCATCACACACAAGAGAGGTAAACATGACGTCACAAAGAACGGGCCGAGGCTTTGGTTTTTGAAACTAATGAAAAATACATCGCTAACTTAACAAACGATTGAACCGGTGAACTATGAGTCCTCAAAATAAAATATTAAAAAAGACTATTAACCATCAATGTTTAATTAATTCTTTGGAATTTTTCAAAAAAAATGTGTTGAATTGAGGGCAATGCGGAAAGAGCAGAACCCAAGCGGTGGAAGTGGGCTTTGATGCCATCAGACGACACCAGGCGACAACATTCTCTTGTTAGTTCTCAAAACATAAGGGACATAAGGACGAGCGGTTAACCGGTCTTTTTTTTAACGGTTAGCCGGTCCTCAAAAATGAGCTGTCTTAACAACCTTAATATAAACTAGAGTAGTGTTAGTTCTGGGGTCTACAATATTTAAAAAAAATTTATTTAGTGTCTCTGATAATGTGCCCTATTGTAACCTGAGTGGCATACCAACCTATACAAGAAGCTTTAAGTGTCTCCACAGTTTGTGGGTCACATAAATTATTGGTTCTTTCAGCAATAAGGACATTATAATCTATTGAGGACAAGGTTACTCACCTAAAGTAATGTTTGTTGGCCTTCATTTCCACCACCCTAATGTCCAGTACTTTAGGAAGCTGAACTGAGTATGTGATCATCAAAGTATTTTTGTCCCAAACATTAAAAATGCCCTACAAAATGCAAAAGGAAACACATTTAAGCATTTTTTAAAAAAAAATTTAAAACAAATGAATCAAGATGATACTAATGAACTTTTTACTTTTTTAAAAAAAATCACAAGTGAATTTTGTTAAGATAATTTAATTTCTTTCCAACAGGAAAAAAGTGGGTCATGCATTTTCTACAAAATTTCTTAAGAATAAAGTCAAAGTTAAGGATGGATCTTGGTGTTTTCTTAATGAAAACTTTATTCCGTTAAGTGGAAGTTACCCTGTTGTTCAATGTGAAGAAAACTTTGCCGGATGTTGATGCTGCCACATGGACCAGGTGTCCATTTTCTTCATCTGTCAAAAATAAAATTTGAGAACTAAGTTAAATCTTAGGTATTGAATAAATCTTATGACAGTCCCTGCTTTATATTTATGACAAGTTTCCCAACTGATGGGACACGGCTAAGGTTTTTAGCGGTTAACCGGTCCTCAGTTCAGGACTGGTCCCTTTTAATCAGGACCGCTTAACCGCAACTTCAATAAGCCTGTATTATCCGGAGTTCGTTTTTGTTGTGTTATGGTTAAGATGCAGGGCAGCATACGTGACTAAACTAACGCGAGCCACAGTGACATTACTTTGCTTTTTCCATATTCAATATAAATAATATACACATCAGCACTATTGGTTTACTTCGCCTACGGCTAAGGAATGATTTAAAATGTAATTTGTAAAAAATTTGCTGTTTTGACAGCAGTGTAGTAGAGGTTAACATCACTGGTCGGTACACAATAGGTGCTTGGATGTCAAATAAGACAACATGGTGAGAAAATTCAATACTTTCTCTTGTTGGTTCACAAAACATAGAAAAAATTGGGAGACGATTAACCTGTCTGCTTTTGAACGGTTAGCCGGTCCTCAAAAACGAGCGGTCTTAACAACCTTAGTCATGGCCCTGTTAAATGTCACACAAAAATAATTATATATCAAGTTGCTGAAAGAATAAACATGCTGTTGAAAATCTCAGAGTGAAGCTTTGATCTTTACCACCAAATCTAGAGCTTTAATTCAGCAAAGATACAGCTTCATGGTTAGCATTCATAATTAATTTTAAGTGTGATTGGCATTTTCGTTTAAATGAATGGGGTTGTCAAAATTTAAGGAAAATCATAAGCTATCTAAAGGGCAGTATGGATGGTAAAAAAAAAAAGGTCACAAGGGCAAGTATAAAAATATCTAAACCACAAAAAGTTGGCATACAATGATTTATAATTTTAAAAATTCTTCAAAAGTAAATTGTCCCGTTTTTTTTTTAAACAGCCATTTAATTTACATGTATCAATAATTCTTTTTAAAAGTTATGTGCGTATTCACAAAAATAAAGGTATTAGAAGTTATAATAGAATGTTAAAACGGAAAAATGCTTACCAGAAAATGATGAATCACTTAGAACAAATTTTCCACCTTCGAAGAAAAAGACAGCCAAACGCTCAGATCCTGACCCCTAAAAAGGTTTCAGATTCAAATCAGAGATTACTTAATGAAAGAAAACCTTATAGACCTGCTCAAATAAATTTAGTTCTATGTAAACTTTACTGCACACTTGAAACTAAGTTTTTGCTATTTATATTTTAGAAAACCCTCAAACATATCCTCTACAGTCAAAAAAGCAACAAATAAACATTTTTAAAATTATAAGCACATCTCTTGTATGTATTGTAAAATAAATTTAAGTATATATAGATTAAAAATAATATGCATCAGTATATCTGCATAGGAAGTAAATGCTGCAAGAGTCTTGAAAACTTGAGCTTAAACTAGGTGCTAGCCACAAAATTCAGTGTTTTAAATCATAAATACTGAAGCTAGATGTGCTGATATTTCTCTTCAAAATATGTTGAACATTGAAAAAATAATTGTTTTAAACAGGGTGTTTACCACTGTGATGATCTCCTTTTGTGTGGTGACAAAATCAAAGGTCTTCTCGTGTGGTGGGCTCAAATACTCTAATGTCACTCTGGATATGTCAATGTCTATTGTAGAAGATAAATAATCAAATCTTTGGAATACCTTTGAAATATTGAGTTGTGTTGTATGCTGGATGAAATTTAGATGAAAACATAAAAATCAAGTCACTCCTTAATTAAAGCTTAGCATGATGAAAACATCGTTGACAAGGTAGTATATAAAAAAAAGGGCGAATTTTTTTTTAACGTTTAAAGCCCCATAAGGTTTTTGTTAAACTTTCGCCTCAGTCCTGTAAGGATTTCTTGTATTGCGATCAACTGGTTATATAATTTAAAAAATTGCAAAAAATTTATTTTTATTATTATAGTCATACTGACTTCATCTTTTAGGATAAGAATGTTTATTTTACGTATCTAAATGACCGTCTCGAGTGTAATACTAATTTTACCTGTAGTTTAGTACTATTATTTTTATAATAAAGTATAGCGAAATGACATGCATCTGATGAATGGAAATTATGAAGAGAATTTAACTATTAATAATGAAGAAAATGGGATAAACTTACCATCGGTGACTGTGGATAACACAATGTTGTTAATCACAAATATCACACCCTCTGAAGTCAAGGTGACCAGTCTAGCAAATTCAGAGTCCTCCTCATTTTGTACTGAAGATAAGAACAAATATGATATTAATAACAAGTCGTAGTGTCTTTCATAATTGGAATACATTTTTTTTTTAAATTTCAGTTTTTAAATATAGAACATTGAATCATAACTTGCCTTGTCTTATCTTTTATAGATTCTCCATCTTTACATACGATTATTGCAGCCCATGTTCTGATAAGAACATATAGGCAAATGATGAAGCATCATGGCCATGGCTATGAGGAACCAAGCTATTCCCAGCAGTCTTTGTTTCATTAACTCAGTCAAGTAATAATTAGGAGCTGGGTGGACTCAGGGACACCTTTGGCCCCAGGAACAAATTTCTGCCTTCACAGAGATTAGAGCCCGTGACCCTCTTATACGCCGTCCGAGCCACAGGGATTATGTTTTAAAATCTCGTCAATTATCTGTTCACTTACCTATCTGTATGAATAGTTTGACAAAATGATTCCCACTGTCGTCTTTTAGAAATTGCTGCCAATAAAATATTTTGATTTTTAGTTCACTTCATCAATTTTTGTTTTTTTTTAAATGTAAAATCTGAAAATTTTAATGTGTTAAAATGTTAATAAATAATGAAAAACACACTTCAAAATTTATTAAAGAATTATAAGATGGCACTAAAAATGCATCAAAATTGATAAAGCTAAGAAAAATTCATATTTGTTTCACAATACTGTGCTGATATTCTAGGGGCTTGATAGACTCCCTGCCAGGTCAGCGGAGGACTTTTAAGCATTAGTAATTTTTATTGTGGCTTGGGTGGGCTCGACCCCACGCCTCTCAGCTTGTGAGGCGAGCGCCAGTGTTATCGCTCAATCCACTTTTTTTTGGTGGTAATTTTAACTGTTTTTTACGTTTTTTGCTATATTTTATTATTAAAATAATAGTACTAAACTACAAGTAAATATTGTTTTAAACTCAGTATGCTCTTTTAAATGCGTAAAAGAAGCATTCTTAGCCTAAAAAATGAAGTCAGTATGACAATAATATAATAAATGGATTTTACACAAATTTTTTAATTCCATAACAGATTGATCGTAATACGGGAAATCCTTAGCGGACTAAGGCGGAAGTTAATTGCAAACCCTTCTGCGAATTTAAGAGTTAATCATTAAAGTTACTCACATGGGACTTATAAATATGTATTCCTTCATCAATTACTTTGCCAATCGATATGTTCCCACCTTGAGCTACGCAAATCAAACCTCTTTCACTGATGGTGACAGCATTAATATTCTTTTCTGGAAGTATAAAAATAATATTTATACATTTAAATACAGTTATATACAATGCTGTTCAAATTAACATGAAGACTTAAAATATTGATTTTTATGATCTAACTAATTGACATATTGTTCACTGTTTTCATACAGCAGAAGTATTCAGCTTAATTTCAAGTCACATAATTTGATTATGGAATTGGTACAAGATTTGAGCTTATTACCTCTTGGAAACAAGACACATGTGGTCCCCCTCTACATAAATATAATAGCGCCACCATTTAACATCAATTTTAACCCAGCTTATTATTTACATTGTTTCTTTTTCACTAATTTTTATAAGCTCAAACAATGAGGTCATGTCATGTTGTAATTTACCGTAAAAAAAACACAACACACTAATTTAATCTCGACACTAAAATTATTACAATTTTATTTTACGTAAATTGTTGCAATTAAAAAAAAAACAAAAAACACTGAATAGTATGTAAAAAACTGAACTGAAAAAATCCAGTCTCTTGATCATTTTGTTCAAGGAATTTGTTATCGCATTAAGATAATGTATTAAATTAGCATGAAGTTTATTTTAAGAAAAGAAATCTATCTCAATATTTTTAATAAAAAACATGCAATGAATTTGAGTTTAAATAGATGAGTTCACTTACTAAAGTCTGCATATTGTAAATTGTTGTTCAATTTTGTAGCCAAAAGTGAATCCACAGCTACTACACAGAAATTTGAATTTGAAGCTGATGAAATTTCAGGCTCTTTAGTCACCTTCAATAAAAAAAATGAGGTAATTAAGAAAGGTCCAGATACTCAATTCTTAAATTTTTATAGATAATAGGTTGGATTTTTTTATGATAGTGACTAATTTAAATTATGAGAAAAATTCGATGTAGGTGGACTAATGTAGATAATAAAAATTAGCATTACTTTATTTGGTTATGGATTTTAGTTTAATAAATTTATATAAATAAATGATCACTGGGTATTCACACTTATACTCAGATGTATACACAGTGATCGACAATGTTCCCTCTAAGGTTCATTGTTTTTTTTGTACAAAGTAAAAAAACCAGCGTGCTAAGTTGCACAGCATATATTTTCAGAGCAATATTTTACAAAATTTGCTGTGCAGTACTTCTTAACTACTGCGCAACGTCTGTCAGATATCTGCGTGGCCACGCAGCTAAAAGGGATTATTGGTGATCGCTAATATTCTAGACTTAATTTTCAGGAGCGGTGGATGAGTGAATGTATTTTTAAAAAAATATATTTCCCTGTGGATTTTCTATTTTCATGCAGTGGTGTGGCTAGGGTTAGTGCCAGCCAAGAAATGTTGGCTTTGCTTTTTACACCCTTTCTACAAAGCAGCCCATAGCTCCTATTCTAATAATTTTCATAAATCTTAGAAAATTTTTAAAAAATGATCATCATACCTCTGCCTCAGTTACAAACTTAAAAACGGTTTGGAAATTGCATAATGTTGTGTCAATGGATGATGGCACCCATCTGCTTTCCATTATGTAGGAGACTTGTCTATAAGCAAGTAAACCACCTTGAAGGACAGCAAAAATGTAACAAAAAAATGTGGATAAAATATGATAAAAACGTTATTTAGCAGAAAATAAAATACTACAAGCATAAATATTTAATGAAATAAGCCTTTGCCTGTTCTTCATAGTTTATTAAAAACAATGAATTGCAAATAGTTTACAAAATACAAAAGATATGTTTTTTTTTAATAACTATAAAATGATAATTTAAGCATTTAAGAAACATAAATAATTGAAACAAACAAGGCACAAATTTTTAATTTTGAATTGCCATGGGCTTTCAAATGAACTAACAGTGTGAATCCCAATTAAAAGTATTAGAAATAGGCTAAATAGCTCTTAAATTTGAAATTAACTAATTAAATAAATTCTCTAACTTAACTTTGGCATTATATAATATGTTTCTTTTTAATTCTAATTGACACAATAGCAAGCTGAATTTTATACTTATTGAAATAAATTCTCAAAAAAAAAAAAGCTATAAAGACAAAAAACTGCTGCCTGCAATCACATTTGGACAGAAACTGTGTTTTCTTTTAGTCATTAGTACAGTAAAGAGTATGTGTATGAAAATTTATGAATTATATAATATAATATACGTAGTGTCTACTGCTACGACATGTCGTAACGCCAGCAACATCCCCCCCCCCCCGGAACGTCTGCTGTTATGACAATGTCGTAAACAATTTGTTGCATTTCAATTATGCTAATACTAATACTTGAAACTAAATTATAGTTCTCATAATAAAATATCATGATTACTAAGTAAGCCTATTAATGATTTTTAAAGGTTAACAAAAAATTTAGATTCATCCATTAAATGAAAAACACTTATAAATCTAAAAAATTGAATTTGCTCAACAGCTTCGCTAGACGAATGGATAGTCAGGCCGGGTCGTCTGCTGCTACAACAAAATTGTTGTAGCGCTAGCCATATCCTATAATGTATGATTTCTGTGAGTCTACATAGGCGTAAAAAATATGCGGACTAAAGTAACCACTATAGCTGTATTTTAATTATGCTAATACTAATACTAAGCATTAGTTCTCCTACTCAAATTCATGATAAGTAGATAGGCAGATTAATGAATTTTAAAGGTAAAAAAAATTGTTTGGTGTCGATTTAATTACATACAGTTGAAAAATAGATAGTTTGATGTTAAGATCAATATGTGGATCTAATCTCAATACCGACAAATTTTTAAAAAAAAATTATTTTAAAACCACAGTGTGCTGATAAATATAATTTTTGTACTATTTATGACTTATTTATTCTGAAAAGTGTATTAATTAAATTAAATATATTTAGATTGTAGATTAATACTACACACATACACTATCATTATCATACACATAAATAAGCCCAGATAAACTATGATTAATAAATTATTAATATTATATAACAATTTATAAGGTCAATAAGGTTGTTAAAGATGCAGAAGATAACTGCATCCTCAGACCATGACTATGACGGATGATCTGTTGGCAAGTAATGCGCGTTCACAGGCCACGGCCGGCTTTGACTATGAGGATTTCAGGCACCTAACTACTAGTGTTAGGTATCCATTCAGAGCTGGGTAACTCAGGGGCGCCCTAGGCCCCGGGAACAAATTTTTACAAATCATTGCCTTTGTCAAACTTTGATTCGAACCTGTGACCATCAGACATCAGATGATCAGTACACCAGTTGAGCACACTGCCACTCGATCCAATTTTACTAACAAGAATGTAAGTTAAGTGATCTGGTCTTAATCCGATATCGTGGTTAGAGTATCTGAGTCGCTTGAATAGTGAGGACTTGACACAAGTGAAGTTTACTTCCCGGGTTCGGACAGTCTACAGAGTAGTCTACAGACTACTGAGTACTACAGCCACAGCACGGTCGTCTCGTTATAAATAAAATTATGTAGCCAAATTGAATATACTTAGAAGAGGTGTGAACAAGTAAAGAATAAGCCTTTGTAAAGCTTAGTAAATTTTAAAAAATGCTGCTAATAACTTTAAAAAAAAACTTCATCGAATTAAAGTAAATTACTTTATCAAACCTTATAAGTTATTTTTGTTATTTATTTTTTGTTTGAGAGGCGCGCTACCGGAAACGGAAATAGCAAACATTACTATTTACACTCGTCATTTCAATTGTTTAATAATTTATAATATATCTATGGGACTGCGATAAAGCTTTTTAAAAAAAAAATTTAAAAAAAAATGTTTTAAAATTGAGCTTTATTTATTCAACGAATACTACAGTAGACGTTTCGGCTAATGCCTTGATCAGTATATTAACATGGAATACGTACTTATAACAAAAGTAATATTTAAATTCTTGAAACTTCTTATAATCATAAATTATATCATAAAATATTTATGAAAAAATAATTTTCCCTTTTTTTATAAGTTTAAAATTCAAATTTATTCTTTTTTTCCCCAATTAGTTTGTGTATTTTGTATTTCAATTGTTCAATACCTGAATATTTAATTAATTTATTATGTAATATAATATAATATTTAATTATGGTATTGCCTGCTATGAAATAGCACAATCATGTTCATAAGCATCAAATAATTTATGCAACTCAAATATCACATTTTATCATAATTTGCTATAGAAATGCTATATCCCTTTTAATTAGTATTATAATGACATTTGGATCTAGATGCTCTAATACTAGAAATAGGGTTTCAAAAAACACATTAGTTTATAAATTTATTTTTAGATATTTTTTCTCTAATATTTAGATCTAGATCTAATTATGATTATGTTAAAAATATACGAGTAGTTTTAGTATCTATTAGGGTTTTATTAAAATTTTGTCTTTAAATTGTAAAGATGTTTTGCTTGTTATTTTGAATTACGTTTTGTATGATGTCAAGCTATTAAGCCACCCAGCCCACTCCAAATTCGTAAAAATGTACCAATAAATGAAATAAAAAGCCGATTTCAACCAGTAGTCTGTACTAATGTTAACATGCTGAAACATTACTCTCTGAATCCTTACATTTCTTTCTTATTCCATATGCAAGAACAAACACATACAAGTTTTCTTTCTTTCCGTCCGGTATTCGGGCGTGGAATGGGTTGCCTGAAGAAACCAGGAAAGCCACCACTTTATCATCTTTTAAAACTCTAGTAAGAATACAGGACTAATTTAAACACAAACCATAGAAATGCGTAGGACGCAATAATCTTCTGTACAGAAGGAGCGTCTGTAACATATAAGATAAGATACGATATTTCATTCCTCAACTCTTACATTTTCACCACTTAGCTATTACATTAAACACTTACACTTACATTTAAAATTACCCCCACATTTCTCATATTTCACTACTCAACTCTTACATTTCGCTCCTCATCCCTTACATATTTCTCCTTCAACTCTCAACTTCCCCCACCTCTTATTCGGGATCTTTTAAAGGTTATTTTGGCGGGGGTCTTTTTGATGGTGGGGGGGGGGGCGCATGGCGTTGATTTTTTCTTCGTCCTTTCATCTGATGAGTTTTGTAAGGAGTCTTTTAATTGTAGTTCTTTTTTTTCTTATTATATTGTACCTTATGTATCTTATCTGTTACAGACGCTCTTTCAATACAGAAATTTATTGCGCCAAATGCTTATCCATGCTAACACGTTATTGAGCTACTGGTCGTTTTGTGTGTCTTATCTTACCTGTTACAGAGGTGGCGCCTTCTATACAGAGTATTATTTCGTCCTACGTTTATCCATGGTTTGTTAAGTATTGCATTTTATTAGAATTTTAAATGTTGTTGGAGTGTTGATTTTCCTGGTTTAATTGGGCAACTCATTTCCCATCCGATTTCTAGGCGAGAAGAACGAGAATTTGTATGTGTTCGTTTTTGGATACGGAATAAGAGAAGTGTTTTTATCCCCATGTCAGTCTGCGAGTGGGAGTTGGGGGTTGGTTGTATGAAGTTCTCTTTGTGTTGCATTTCAAAATTAGAAACAGTTTTATGTATAATTACTGCTTTACTATTGGTTGTATTATCCTCTAGTGTTTCAAGGTTTAATGATTTAACTAATGAAGTTACTCTTGTCAGTTTTAGACGTTCTCTGTGTCTTGGAATAATGTAACTCAACATGCTTAATTACAATTTATAGCTTTCAAAATTTTATTATTCTATACACAACCTTTTTTATTTTGAATTACTCAGCGTGTATCTCCTGGATGTATATTAACATTTAAAAATGTTCTTTTTATAACTCTAAAATTTTAAACATTTCTTAGTAAACATTCCACCAGATATCCCTTAGCAAATAATTTCGCAACAGGACTAAAGATAATCTCATTTTAACAATCTTGTCAACACGACAATTATCTGCATTTGATCTAGGGCAAGTATCCCAAACCTTTGCCACGGTGGGGTGAATAGGGACAAAATGACTCGTGGAGGCCGCACACTCGTTCTGTATAATTGTGTAATACTTGCAAACCAGAACAAACCCAACGACAAAAAAACGAAGAGGCTCATTCCGTTTTAATGATGGATCAATGGCAGGCACTCACGCATACACACACGCACACAAACACATACACACAGTGACACTTACCTTCACACACGCACACAAACGCATAAAAACACACGTACACTAACATACACACACACACACAAAGATGTCTATTCTCGCAAAAAAGAAAGCTTCACCAGACCTAGTGCGCGTACATACACGAATTTCCAAAAAACAAGGCAATAAAAAAGAGCTGCTAGGAATCGTGAATCTGATGTTTGGCATTCCTCATGGTGTTATTGTTTGAATCGTTACATTCAATCGAGACAATTTTTTTCAAATGTTTATCAATCAATCTCGTTCAATATATCTCTCTTAACTCTTAGATATACAGACGTTCCTTCTATGCAGAAGTTAATTGCGTCAACAGACCACGACAGATGATCTATTGGCAAGTGATGCAGGCCACGGCTAAGAGGGTTCCACGAATTACCAGCCGCCTGACTATTGTTAGCTAGGTACCCAATCGGAGCTGGGTGACTCAGGGACTCGTGACCATGGGTACGCCAGTCGAGCGCGCTTGCCACAGTATCTCCTATAGGCTATCACACTTACTTCTATTTCAGATCAACCGAACTCGATCGAAACGTGTCGTCACCAAAAGTACGACTAGGAGCAAAATGAGAACACTTAAAATATGAAAGAAATGAAATATGTACCGTATATTATGGGGCGCATAAGACGACTGGGCATATAAGACGACCGACCACCACCTACTTAGCTATTTACACTGTTTGAGACGACCCCTCTTGGCTTTTAGCCACTTGTATTCTGCACTGTATTACGGTATTGGTGCTGCACTGTATTACGGTATTGGTGCTGAACTGTATTACGGTATTTGTGCTGAACTGTATTACGGTATTTGTGCTGAACTGTATTACGGTATTGGTGCTGTACTGTATTACGGTATTGGTGCTGTACTGTATTACGGTATTGGTGCTGTACTACATTACGGTATTGGTGCTGCACTGTATTACGGTATTGGTAATGCACTGTATTACGGTATTGGTGCTGTACTGTATTACGGTATTGGTGCTGTACTGTATGGACTGGTACAAATACGATTAGACGGTACTCGGCGAAAAGACGACACCGAACTTGCGAGAAGATATTTTGGGGTTAAAAACTAGTCTTATACGCTGGAATATACGGCAACTTTGTTTGAGAAAGGGTTGAAGACCAATAGGTAAATAGATCGCTAAATATCTCAACCCTGTATCGTGTAGGTACGGGTAAAGAAGTCAACAGCAAGTTGGACATAGATCCAGGAACATTATTGTGACAACAGCCAAGAGGACGTAAAATAGCTACTTTAAAATAATTTCTTTTAATTGTTTTTTTTTGTATAAGGTTAAACATAAATGATGGAAAAAGAACAAGGTACTAGAAACACTGAGCTTACTGAGTTGTGGCATGATGTTATAGCGATAAGTGTCAGCCATCAATATAAAACTTTAAAAAAAAAAATCATGGTTACATCAAACAGGGATTATTTTTGACTGAAAATAATCTTTAAATCAACATAAATTGGATTATGCTCCCTGATTATTAGCGTTAGAGAGTGGGGTAGGTAGAGTTTGTGACAGCCGGATCTGTACTCTGATTGTCAAAAGCCACACACCGTGAAGATCACAATCACAATAATACCTAAGAATTTTCTTTAATTAGTAACACCTGGATTATTTATATATGTATTCTTATCTCCATGTAAAGCGCTGCCTGGCTCCTAGCTGGGATACAGCGCTATATAAATTATAATTTTATTATTATCATTGTTATTTTAATAATAACTATATATGTGATCTAACTTATACTTAGAATCAAATTTTGTAGCTATTGTTATTAGTCATTATTACTGTTACTTTATTATTTATTAGTATGGTTGTTTTTATGATTTGCCTATAGATTTTAACTGTTATTAAGATTTGTCTATAGATTGTTACTTTTATTATGATTTGTATATAGATTTTAACTTAAATTTCTTTATTGACTAAACCAGGCGAAATGTTTCGTCCATCATATCTGATATCAATAGAATATATTCTCCCACCGGTGGCGTCACTAGTGTTGGTGTCACCCACTGCGGTAGCCCATGTTGTCACAACCTCACAACCTGCGTTATAAACCTCCTCCAAGTCTTCAAGTGACAAATAACGGGATCATACAGAATTTTAGGTGTCACCCCTTGTGATTGTGTCACCCGGTGCGGCTCGCACCCCCACACTACCTTATTGACGCCCCTGCCTCCTACGACTTTGGCATCAAACCGGGGTAACGACAAACCAACTATTGATGTCTATCAAGCTCAAGGGCAGGTGCGCTGCTATCCGAGCCGTGGAAAGATAACTTCTGCTAAAGGCAAAACTGATAGCTGGAGGGCCATTAGTTAAGTAGCTCATTTTTAGCTCCCAGATATTAGGGTTTGATAACATCTGCACTTTCAATATTTCCGGATTGAGCTGGTACCATCCACCAGATCTAAAAGGGAATTTTTTTTTATTAAAACAAATTGTTACACCAGGTTAAAAAAAAAAAAAAAAAAAAAAAAAAAAAACCAACTTATGGTTTCTTATACTTATATAGACCGCCAGAGACCATTTGTAATTATATTTAAATAGAATAGAAATGTTAACTACAATTAATATTGTTTTATTTTTTATTGATTTTTTTCCAATATTTCTGTGCAAAATAAATGTTTTTTCAGACAGTTTTTAATCCACTGATTTCTTTTGAATTTTAAACTGTAAAAAAAAATTGACTAAATTTTTCCAATAATGTAATCGTATAAAAGCTCATTGGCCAGGCAATGAAATATTTAAAAAAAACATGAAAGGAAAGGACCTGACCTTTAATACCTACCCTTCCTTTCACAGAGTTAAGTCTAACAACATAGCGTACATTTCTTATATGTTTTGAGATGTTCTATTTTACTCGCATGTGACACTGAGTTTCTTAGTGTAAAGCTCAAGTTTATCATAAACACTTCGTCAATAATTTTTATCAATGCATAATTCCGCTTTTCTCACTATTATTTTTTCCTCAGTAATGCTGTTTTGATATGGCTATCTCAATTATAAATGTTTTAAATAGCTGGGGATCGCTCAACACAAGTTATTACTGCTGCAAATCTGTGGGAATAGAGAAATTTTCGAGGGACTGGGAGGATTTTAATAAAAGAACCACGACCTTTAGTCAACTCATGACATTTAAAAGTCAAATGACAAGAGCCTAGTAAAACAGTGGAAATTACGGTTCTATGTGATGATGTAAAAAAAAAATGCCATGATTAAGTACTGATCATACCCATCCACAAAACTCTGAAAGACCATGTGCAACTATTTCTACTTTGTCTACAGTCTACATGAACTTGGGGAACTTGCTTGACCGGAAATAATGATTTAATTATCTGTGACAATATTATTTTATCGCATAAATTAAAATTTATAAATGGGTTCAACTGTGTTTATTAAATAGTTAAAATAATTTAATGCAATCAATATAATAAGGTAACTAAAACCCAAAAGTTAATTATTTAGTGTTTTTTTTTCCCTCAATGTAGATGAAAGTAATAAAATATAGAAAAATAATTCGATAACATTGCCTCTGTTGTCAAGACCTAAGGATGCCATATTGACGTCGTTAGTCCGTTCTGGTGTGTCCCAATGAAGGAAGTCCCTTGGTGGACGTTCTTAGGAGGCACCTGCGTCCACGCTAGAGAATAATTTCCCAAGTCATTGAGGGAATTTAACGACAAAGAAACATTTGGAGGAAACAATCTAAATACTATTTTCCCTTTTATTAAAACAGAGTTTTGAAAATCACAGCATGGTGACCAAGAATGCTGGACTTGCGTGAACAAAAAGAACTTCTCATTATCAACATATATACATGGTTCAGATTTTAAACAAATACCATTTTAGATTTCGTTTAAAACTATGTTCATGCCCCAGTCTAATGCGTATTTTTATTTTTTTAAAATGTAAGTTACAGATGGTAACAGGTTTATGATCGTGGATATGGTAAAGCTGGTAGATATAGTAGTAGATTGGTTGGTGGAAGTGGTAGCTGGGATGGTGAGCATAATAGTTGGAAATTGTGGAGGTGGTAGATGAGATGTTAGCTGGTTTCTGAGATGATAGCTGGGATGGTAGCTGAGATGCTTAAATGAAGGCTGGGATGCTGAGATGGTAGCTGGGATGCTTAAATTCGGGCTGGGATGGTAGCGGAGATGCTAAGGTGATAACTGAGATCGTAGCTTATAGGCTAAGATGCTATTTGAGATGGTAGCTGAGATGGGGGATGAAATTCTGAGATGGTGGCTGGGGTGGTCGCTGAGATTATAAGTTGGTAGTTGAGATTCTGAGATGGTAGCTGGGATGCTGAGATGGTAGCTGTGATGGTAGCTGATGGTGGGTGGGATTTTGAGATGATAGCTTTGATGTTGAGATGGTAGCTGGGGTGGTAGCTGAGAATATGAGATGGTATCTGAGATGCTGAGGGGGTAGGGGGGGCTTAGATGATAGCTGAGGTGGTTGCTGAGATCCTGAGATGGTAGCTCAGATGCTGAGATGGTACTGAGATGTTTCAAGTGCTTTGTGGGATATAATTTCTGGGGATTGTAGAGATGGGGGAGATAATAAACTTGAGGGGGGAGATGTGGTAGTTTGGATTGTCGAAATACATTAGTTAACTCTTTAGAGCATGTCTCGAAAGAAACAACAACAACTACATATCTTACCATCTTGTTTCGTGGTAACACACATCGACCAATCATCTACAATCTTTTGACAGCATATACAAACAATATCTATCAATCCTGTTTGAGGTAAGAGGTAGCGTGGAAAGGCCGAACATTGTAATGCGACCGGATTACGCCCATTATTTAAGACAAAAATAACTCATGATATCCCAGGGCTATTGCCGGGTACATAGGGATAACAATAGATTAAAGAAAAACATCAAAATTTTAACTATTTCAATAAGATAAACCGTAGTATGATGTAGGTTATGGAATACTTGGATTTCTTTTGAGATGTACTGGGGATAAAGATCAAACAAGTATATGTCGCTCCCAGATTAAACAATGGAACGGTTCAATTGAAATGTATCATTAAAATTCAACCCGGATTTAGGGCGTTGTTGCAATGTCTGACTATAAATACCCCTGGGGGACAAAGGCAAGAGATACATACTTCGTCTCCGGTAGAGTCACCACCCTTTGCTCAACTTGAAATTTAATTGTAAGTATCTATAGTCAAGTGCATAGTGTTTTCGCTAAGTGCAGGGCTCAGTTCATAACAATCAAGTAATAAGAAATGAATCCTAATTGAATCATATCTGAACTCGCTCGGGTTTTTCATATAAAATAATATCTTATGTGTCGACAAGGAGTTGATCAGAAATAGACTTTACTTAATAAAGACTAAAGGGTTATGTTTATTTATATTTATAGGACCATCTACGCGTTAATCTCATATTTTTGTTCAAGATTTTAGGCAATGCATCCTGACTTTAAAAATACACGTTATTTTTGCGCAAACTTAAGTAAACTAGATCTATATTAGTTTGACTTTTTCCACAATAATAAACTGACTTTAGGCCTAATATACAAGTAAGTGGTTTTGATTTTACATAACGAAAACTCTTGCATTATACTTATAACGATAAGCGCCTATTTTATTGTCTTTCCCTCAGATATTTAGATGTCCTAATCCAAAGTCCGAGAAATCATATCGCATTTACGTGTGGTGAAAATTTAATGAATTTCAAACTTTTTATTTTCTGTTGTAGCCCATTCGACATTATGAAATATCATCTACCCATTAAATTGAGAACAATTAGCAAGTGAAATAATAATATCAAAGAACAACTATTTCCGTCATGATATTTTTTTAAATCTACCAGAGCCCCAGAAGACGTCAACTGCTGTTCACCATGAAGTGTTACCAACTTGCAGCTTTGGTCCTGTGTGCCGCTATCGCCTGCAGCACGGCAGACTACGAACCGTCTCCCAGCTCGCCGGGTGCCGAGGCCCTACCCAGTTATTCAGGATACAGACGTGAGTTGATAAGAGACCGACTCCTATTAGCCTACACCGACCATTAGATGTGTTAAAATATTCTATGTATAAGTGAGTGATGTGTGTGGACGGAGCATCTATCAAAAGTTGTGCTGTAAAATTAGCCGCTTAAACGCAGGTGCGAATCGTGCGCTTGTCAGAAACTTCTGTTAACATTAACTATTGAACAAAGTATTTGACGAATAAATACCATGACTTTCAAAGGTCCCATTCTTTCAGGACATTTTTCATCCAACAAAATTGAACTTTTGAATCGGAACATTAATTACTTAATCAAAATTAACTTTTATGAGAAAAAAATTCAAATAAGATCACTGTTAATGTTTAAAGAAAGAATTTATCTTCACAATATTTGTAATTAATAAAAATGATCATGCTCATGTAATTCTAATTAAATTTAAACAATATATTTTGTCTTGATTGATGATAGTGGCTATCAAAGGGACGTAAGCTCAAAAGAGAGAATGGAAAAAAGAATTTCTTTGAAATTCGTCCAATAATAATTTAACTTTAATTCTAAACACGTTTTAACGTGAGTATTTCTATGTACTGTCAAACAAACGCATGTTCTAATGTTAAATAGTATTATGGAGAGGATTTCGTAAGGTACTTACATTTACCTTATAAGACATCTTCATGAATGGCATCTCAGGAATATATTTGAGGGTTACCAAACAGACAGTGGCGCCACTAGGGGAGTACGGTGTGGGCCGGCCACCCCGGGTGACACCATGGGGGTGGTGACACCAAAATGTAAAATTCTGTATGTTCCTGCTATTTGGCACTGGAAAACTCGGAGGAGCTCCTCAGGGTTAAATCGTGCACGTGGGGGTGGGGGGTGGGGCGACACCAACAGCTACCGCCCCGGTTGACACAAACCCTAGTGACGCCTCTGCAAACATATATATATATATATATATATATATTCCGTTTAGGATGCGTGTTTGACACGAGCGCCAATTATTTTTAAATGATTTGCTTCTACTTCTATGAACTAAAAATATATAAGCAGCCAGGGGTCCCTGATATTTATAAAAAGCACTTGAATTTTGAGAAAACTTATACAGCTCCTTCCCATATATATGTTTAAAATGTTTACAACATGGAATTTTGTTGTCTTATAAAAAGGTGCTTTTAAAATTGGAAAATTAACTTTGTTTTAAAAAGTGGTGTCAATTGTGCAGATTGCTTGTTAAAAATTTACATAGGGCATCTTCTGCTATTCTATATTCAGAAAATTAGAGATAATAAAGTTTGTTAACCACTCATCATTATAATAGTTCTACTCTTAATATATACGTTTTTTTTAATAAAAAAAAAGTTATATTGGTCTTGCCTTAAAGTTTGATAGCGCTTTTCTTTAAAAAAAATAAATTTATGGCGTTTTATTTAGTTTTACCCGCGCTATCTACAACCAATCCAATGGCCCGCATCATTACCTCCAGACTATTGCGAAATCAAGACTCACCAGAGTTGTCTTAACATTTTTTTCAATAAGCATTTACGCAGTTAATTAAACCATATAATCGATGGTAATACAGCCCATGTTATTAAACCATAACATCGATGGTAATACAGCCCATGTTATTAAACCATATCATCGATGGTAATACAGCCAATGTTATTAAACCATATAATCGGTGGTAATACAGCCCATGTTATTAAACCATAACACCGATGGTAATAAAGCCCATGTTATTAAACCATAACATCGATGGCAATAACTCCCATGTTATTAAACCATAACATCGATGGTAATAAAGCCCATGTTATTAAACCATAACATCGATGGTAATACAGCCCATGTTATTAAACCATATCATCGATCGTAATAAATCCCATGTTATTAAACCATAACATCGATGGTAATAAAGCCCATGTTATTAAACCATAACATCGATGGTAATAAATCCCATGTTATTAAACCATAACATCTATGGTAATACAGCCCATGTTATTAAACCATATCATCGATGGTAATACAGCCCATGTTATTAAACCATATCATCGATGGCAATAAAGCCCATGTTAGTAAACCATATCATCGATGGTTACACAGCCCACGTTATTAAACCAAATCATCGATGGTAATACAGCCTATGTTATTAAATCATATCATTAATGGTAATACACCCCATGTTATTAAACCATAACATCGATGGTAATACACCCCATGTTATTAAACCATATCACCGAAGGTAATACAGCCCATGAAAAGCTTCGATCAGCATCATTTTTCCTCACAGAGATCGAAGGACTTTCATTTAACCGCCGATTTCCGATCTGTCTATTTAATGGTCAGCCTTCCTGTCTGAACCAATTCCATTAAAAAATACGAAGACGCGTCTCTTTACTTTGTGACTTCACACCTCTTCCCATTATTGACTTATAGTTAAATAATTTTTTCTACTTTTAACCCGCTCCTTTTTATTTCAACCTTCCCCTACTCACAACTTATATTTCTATCCTTTTCCCATATCTATTTGTCCTAGTGGCGCCGCAAGAGGGTTGCGGTGGGGGTGGGCCGCCCTGGATGACACCATCAGGGGGGGTGTGACAGCAAAATGTAAAATTCTGTATTTTCCCCTTATTTGGCACTGGAAAACTCGGAAGAGTTCAATAGGTTAAGTCGTGAGGGGGTGGCAGCATGAGCTACCTCCCCGGGTGATACCAACTCTAGTGACGCCACTGAATTTTGCCCACACCTAATATGTGTTGCCTCTTTCCTATTTTCCACACTCCATCTTACATTTCTCACCTCCTACTATCTCTCCCCATTCGTGTCCTCGTAATTCTAAATTGCGTAACCTCTCTACAGGTCCTCCTTATTCGTGTGTTGACATCTTCAGCCCTAGGGCCTGTCAGGGCGTTGCCGATGGAGACTACCCCATGTGTGCCCTCTGTGAGTACGGCTACTACGCCACCTGCTCTAACGGAATACTGTACATCAGGTACGTACCTACTGCAAGAATCCATAAAAAAAACAGCAGGCTCCCCGTTGTGGCCCTTTATTCATTTAGGGAACTCTCCGCAGTGTGAAAAGTAGCAGACCGGTGAGAAATATTATCAGCCCTTGGCTCACTATGACATCTCTGTGAATTATGCTCATGTGACTTTATATGCCTTTAGTCTCATACTTACCCATGGTCACATATTAACTCATAGTCACAATTCAGTCACAGTCACAAATCTAACAATGGTCACACATTAGCCCATGTTTATATATTCACCCATGGTCACATATTCACCCATGGTCACATATTTATCCATGGTCACATTCACCCATAATCACATATTCACCAATGGTCACATAATCACCCATGGTGACGTATGCACCCAAGGTCACATATTCACCCAAGGTCACATATTCTCCTATATTCATACATCGTCAAATATATACCCATGGTCACACATTCACCCATCGTCACATATGTACCCATGACTATACATTCACCTATTGTGTTATTGTTCGAAATTGTTTATTATGCACACTTTATGCACTAAATGTCCAGTGGAACGGCTAGTTTAAACATGAGTTAAACAAATAAAACTCACTAATCTCCCTTCGCTTCTTCTCCAGACCATGCGCAGAGGCGTACTACTACGGCAACCAGTTGGTAGCCAGGATGGTGTTCGATGCCTACACCAGAGACTGTCAGAGATACGCCGCTAACTGTCCCAGGTACTAAATCTTTGGACCGGAAGTCGTGGAACAAGAGACGGGGATGGGTTGTCCTTACGGAAGAATTGTACCATAACCCACTCCGACCAATCAAGCATTACAATTTTTTTTTATATCACTTTATACACCAATAGATTCATCTCTTGATTCACTAATGTTAGGGGAAAAACGTTGAGGGGGTGTAGTATTAAATGATCTGATGGCGAAAAATTCAAAACCTTTCTTTTTCTAGATGTCTTATGAACGCATGTTGGGACAGGTAAAGAGGCGTGAAAATTTTGTTTGGGGCGGAAGATCCTTTTTGTAAATGATGTCAGAAGGATTAATTAATTCATTACATTACTTATATAAACTTTTAAAACTTTTATATTAAGAAAATAAATAAAATCTTGCTGAAATGAAACATTTCGTTTGTCTGTGTGTGGTTTACAGTTATCAGTTGTTGATGACGCCAGCAACTCTAAAATATTGTCAGAAATCTAAATAATTCCTTATTCCAAATTATGATTGATTTTGAGATAATTTCTCAGACCACTTAAGGATCCTTCTATTATATTNCCCCCCCCCCCCCACGCCTATCCGCGATTAATGTTTAGTCTTGGACTTATATTAGTTATAAACTATGATAATGTTTTTATTCTCCTTGTTTTTTAAATATATGCATTGCGCGGCTGGTGATACTAGTATTTTAGGACAGCAAACGCCAAACAACCCAGCATACCAACTTGTGATACAGCTGCATGCTGCACACAGACACAGACACACAGACACACACACACACACACACACACACACACATATATATATATATATGCAATTTACCCGCGCTTTGCTGCGGAAATTAGGATTTCAGTTAGCGTTGAGAACCCGCTTAACACAAATCCAAAACACCTATTGATTTTAATCTCAATCAGAATGGATATACTAAATATATTAATTTCAACCGTTCAGGCTCCTACGTACACAATAACTTGGAGATTTAAAGATGAGTATTTTTTATTTAACTCATATAGGAAAAAAATAACAATATTTCGGCAATCACCCCTCTAGGGAGACGTGATGTAATATTTTTGCCTCTTACCAACGCAGGGGGAGGGCGTACTCAACAACTTCAGAAAGTTTAAAGTTTCCACCTACACGGAAACTTAAAGAATTAGTGTTGATTCAGTTTTATATAGCTTATTTTAGGTGAAAAAAAGTTTTTGGCCCCCGGCGACCAATGAGGGGAAATTTTTAAATTTATATAATTATTTTTCCTTGTCTACCTACACGGGAAATAAAATTTGCAAAATTTTATAAATCTCACTAGCAATTTACCCGCGCTTTGCTGCGGAAATTAGGATTTCAGTTAGCGTTGAGAACCCGCGTAACACCAATTCAAAACACCTATTGATTTTAATCTGAATCAAGATGAATATACTAAATATATTAACTTCGGCCGTTCAGGCTCCTACGTACAGAAGAACTTGGAGATTTAAAGATGCGTCTTTTTATATAAATCATATTGGAAAAAAACCCAATATTTTGGCAATCATCCCCCTTGTGAGAGGTGATTTAATATTTTTGCCTCTTACCATTGCGGGTGGAGGGGGTACTCAACAACTTCTAAAAGTTTAAAGTTTATACCTACACGATAACTTGGGGAATAAGTGTAGATTCAGTTTTATATAGCTCATTTTAGGTGAAAAAAAAGTTTTTGGCCCCCGGCGACCCCTTAGAACATTTTTAAAATTTATATAATTATTTTTCCTTGTCTACCTACACGGAAAATAAGATTTTCTATTTTTATAAATCTCATATAGGTAAAAAAATACCTTTTTGGGGGCCCCGGCCCCCATGAGTGTGTATTTAAAAATTCTTTTACACTGACTTTTGTCGTGACAGGGTACTTAACAATTTCCCAAAGTTTCATGCTCCTACCTACACTGAAAATTTGAGAATTTGTGATGAGTCGGTTTTAAATAAAACTATATTTGGGCCCCCGGTCCCCCATGAGAGGGAATTTTAACATTCTTTTTTCCCAATTTTTGTCGGGAGCGTGTACTCAAAAAATTCACCAAAGTTTCATGCTTGTACCTATACGGGAAATAGGAAAATTAGTGATTTTCGATTTTTATATTGCTCATATAAGGAAAAACCGTTTTTGGGCCCCGGCCCCCATGAGTGGTAAATTTAATTATTTTTTTCCACTTATAATTGAGAGCATGTACTTAACAAATTTCCAACGTTTCATGCTTCTACCTACACGGGAAATAGGAAAAATTGGTGATTTTCAAATTTTATAGAGCCAATATAAGGAAAATAATGTTTTTCGGCCCAAGGTCGGATATGAGCGAGATTTTTAAAATTCTTGTTCGCCAATTTTCATAGTGAGAGGGTAACCAACAACTTACCAAAGTTGCATGCTTCTCCCTACACGGGAAGTTGGAGAATTAGTGATGAATGAGTTAGTGAGTCAGTGAGGGCTTTCCCCTTTATTAGTATTGATGTATATGATTTACAGGTTTGCAGTATTTCAGGAAATTATGTGTTTCCCATAGTTAGTGTTTATTTTCAAGTTTCATGCTAAATTTTGAAAAGAAAATAAGCCTATTATTTTGAACTAGATTGTGGTTAGCCACATACGGCGCCCACTTTTTTCAAAAGCCAAAGTAACTTACGTGAATGTTATTGAATGCGTCAGCAAAAATATAAAGTCTATTTTTACATCGTTCGCTTTAAAAAAAAATTAAAATAGAAGGTCAAAATATGACGGATTTAGAATGTTTTACGCGAGAAAAAAAACACACGCTCTATGATTCTCGCAACCAAAATGATTATGATTTTTCGTCCTTATTTACAATAAAAAAAATATTCTGACAATGTCACTTTGTGTTACAGAGTGATGTCCCAATGCGTTACCGAGTGACAAGGGCTTTTATATTATATATGCTTGATTTTTATTAAATGTAATTTTAAAAAGTTGTTTAAACATTTTTATTTTATTTTCATTGGATCAACACTTAGTGTCCTGAGAAATGGTCCCTCGCCCTCAAGTGGTTAAACATAGTTATTAATCTGAAAAAGTTTTTTCACTAAAAGGTTTAAACGTCTGAAAGCACACACAACACTGATTGATGTTATAATAAAATAAATAAAACAAAAATCTAAGGGAATGATGAAATGTTAACTTTTATTTTGACCACTATTGTTTCTTATTAAAAAAACACACCAGAAAATGCTAATTATTGAAAAAAACAACAACAACATAATCCTAAACATAATTCAGAGACATAACTTCCTACAAACATTTTTTCTGTTAAATGTCTCTTATTGTTAAACATTTTTCGTCACCGGACACACAGACTTGACCACTACGTCTTTGATTGGCGCCAGAGAGTTAAAGTCTTTGACCTGGAGCACGAGGCTCGGTGACGAGGCGATGGACTGTAGCTCACTGACGTCCACGTTGCTGCCCACGCCGATGGCGATCACAGTGACTCCGGTAAGTTTCAGAGTCGAGGCATAGATGGCTGTACCTGAGGCTGCCGTTTTTAAACAATAAAAGAAGTAGGGAGTGAGATTCGATTATTGGATTTGCTGGGGGCTTATGTAGTTAATCATCTCATGGAAAATTGATTTGTCAGGACCATTTGGGTGTTATCAGTGTCTGTAGTGTTTGGGTTTGGAAAATTTGATGTTTGTACAGTTTGATTGACAGGAAGTTTGAGTGTGGAAAGTATGGATGTGATGGAAATTTAAGTGTGTGGAAAGTCAGCATGTGATGGAAGTTTGAGTGTGTGGACAGATTGGCTGTGTGGACAGTTCGGATGTGTGGGATTTTTGGATGTGATGGCAGTTTTTATGCGAGGACAGTTTGTATGTGTGCACAGTTTGGATGTGTGGTCAGTTTGTATGTGTGGACAGTTTGTATGTGTCGACAGTTTGTATGTGTGGACAGTTTGTATGTGGGGTCAGTTTGTATCTGTGGTCAGTTTGTATGTAACGGCAGTTTGGATGTGTGGTCAGTTTGGATGTGACGGCAGTTTGGATGTGACGGCAGTTTAGATGTGTGGTCAGTTTGTATGTATGGACAGTTTGTATGTGTGGTCAGTTTGTATGTGTGGACAGTTTGTATGTGTGGTCAGTTTGTATGTGACGGCAGTTTGGATGTGTGGTCAGTTTGTATGTGACGGCAGTTTGGATGTGTGTTCAGTTTGGATTTGATGTGTGGATAGTTTGAAAAGAGGAAAAAATAGAGTATGTATAATATGTGATGTTATTTCGTTAAATATCTCCAAATAGATCCCCAAATCAGATGTGAAAGGTTAAACCCTTCTACAAATCTGAAAAAATGCACTCTTTGCCATACACATAGTGTTTAAACTTACGGCTATCGGACTGGCTGGCTGTGATGACTATTGCGACCTTTTGAGCATCGCTCCTGGCATCATTGTCAGACGTGAATGAATATGTCTGTGCGACTACGAGGGCGAAAGCGGTGTCAGTGCTAGCTCCAAGCTTTCCGAGTCTCAGCAGTTTCTAAGGACAAAGCGGTAGTCGAATTAATTCTAGTAAATTAAATTTAAAAAAAAATATGTTTTTGTTTAACCCTAGATTTATTAACAAATTCACAATTATTCTTTTCCTATAACTTTTTATGTTGTCATTGGTTTCTGGGTGTCGCCAACAGTCTACCAGCTTGAGTAAATATATTTCTTGCTTAAAGCAGTATAGAGAAGCTATGTAGCCATTAGTTGATTATAATGGGTAAATCACTTATATATGCTACACTTTTGTTGAGCTTTCTGGTCCATGAGAGACATCCAACGATCATTGTCGGCGTCTTTGCTTCCTCCCCGGCATAGGCCACCTACGAGAGCCCTCCAGGTATCTCTATCCTGAGCCAGCTTCTCCAGGATCTTCCATTCATTGCCAAAATACTTGATGCCTGCCTCCAATTGTCGACGCCAAGTGTTTCTTGGATGGCCTCTTTTTCGCTTATCCTGTGGGTTTTATTTCAGAGCTTGCCTTGTATTAGAAACATGTTTTCATAGTGTATGACCGATCCATCTCCAACGCTTTTGAAGAATTTCTTCTTCAATGGGCATCTGTTTTTTTGCTGCCACATTTTCTGTTTTGCTTATTTTGTCCGGCCAGTAAATTCTGAGAGTCCTTCTTAGACTATTGTTGATAAGGGACTGGATTCTGGTCAGGATTGCCGTTGTTATCCATATCTCGGCTCCATATAGAGGCACAGGTTTCACAAAAGCGTTAAAAATCCTTACTTTTAACTTGCTGCCTAAGGTGTTGGAGATCCAATCATTCTGAGTTGCTGGAAGGCTGCTCTTGCTTTTCAGATCCTTCTTGTGACGTCAGCATATTTATCACCTTGTTTACCACGCTGCCAAGGTAAACAAAACTGTCCACATCCAATTACCAGGTTATTATTAGCTGGTTGGATATCTGGTGGACTCTTTGGTTCAGGCCTGTTGAAGAACTCTTCAAAGTACACCTTATAATTCCCTTTTTTCTGCACATCACTTGCTATGTTGATTCCCATTTTACCCGTCACTTGTCTCTCTACCTTGCTAATTTTTCCAGACAGCATTTTAATGGTATGAAATAATTCCTCATGTTCCCTTGCATCTTCTGCATCAAGAAAATCTGTCTTGTCCCTCTTGTTGATGCTTCTATTAACATCTTTATTTACATCAGCATACTCTTTTTGAGACTTGTATTTCTGCGCTCGTGAGCGGCAGTTATTCCTTTACTTTTTCTTTCTTTACCTTTCCTCTATTTTACTAAGTCCACTTGCTGTTACTCATTCTTTGTGTGTCTGTTTCCTAACACTGCTTGGCATGTTGACCGGACTGTTTATACTACCCTTTAAGACTGAGAAATATTTGTTTTATATTAAAGCATTTGACCCATATCCAAGAGCTCTTCAACAACATATTTTTCAATACTCCACATTTCACTCTCAAAGTAAATAGATGAGATGTGAGTATGCTCAATATTTCGTTCATAGGCTTATATCTAAGATGAATACTTTACAGAATATTAAATTACTAAAATCTACATCTCTTTCACTTGTGTGTAAGAGAGATTTCAAGTTCTCACATTTATTAACATTAGCTCAATATTCTCTATCACAGATATTGAGATTGCTCACAGGCTATCTTTGCTCTGATGTGTTTGAATATAAGCAAAGTGGGGGAAACTGGGGAAAGAAATGGGATTTTCGAAACCTGTTCCAGTGCAGAGTTGCTGAGGTAGGTCAAGAAGCTGAATTCTAAGGCGACGTTGTAGGAAAAAGAGAGCGCACTGAACAAGACGTCGTTGACGCCGATGGTGAACTGTTTTGTGACGTCTGCAGCGAACCTTAGCATCAGTTGCCAGTTTGGATCAGTGATGCTGCCGGATGACTCCAGAATGAAGAGAACATCTGCCTTGCAGGTGACTTGAAGAGAATAAATAAAATAATAATGGTTAATTTAATTTATTTTTCGTAACTAGAGATTAAAAAACAAAACAAAATAAGATTATTTTCTTCCCACAATAGAGTCAGAATGCAAAACAAAGTAGCAAATACTTTGAAACACAAATTCAAAAAAATAGCCAGTGTCGCCTTATTTATTGGAAGAACAATAACAAGACAAATATTGTTAGCACCCACCCCCCGCCATTAAAAAAGAAAACAAACAGCACCAAAAAAAAAAGAAGAAATCACAAAACATTTGAAAACGATAAAACAAATAAACTCCGGTAATCGAATAAGCCTCAATCAGGTAGACAGCTCTTCGTCGGACTTTACTGCGACAGAATCAGACGACAACCAAGTGCTTATTTTTAAATTTATGAAGCGTTTATCCATGCCCCGTGTAAAATTACACAAATTACGCATCCAAATAGTTTTCTCTTTATCCGAAGAAAACAGACAAGCGTGATGTAAAATCTCCATCAATGAAGAGATCTGAAGACGGAGTTATAGGGCAGGAGTTTCATGAAACAATGTTTAGGAATGCGAATACAAAGACATTAGTGTTGTGAAATCTGATGAGTAAATTAAAGCAATTGTAGGATGAGAGTAGTTGGGGCTTAGAAAGGAAGAAGAGAGAGGGTATGGCAAAACGATTAGGTGGTCAGCACAAACACAACATTCATCCCATGTGGTGTAAGAGTCCTATACTCTTGGATTAGCCTATTCTCCAGACTGACCCTCCTGGGCAGTGCTCGATTTAGGAAAAAACCAGTGCCGGGGATGAAAATTTTTTCAGCAGAGCCGGGGATAAATGCCATCCCCGGCGGGGATGGTAAAGGTTATAGCAGAGCCGGGGATGGAGCCTCGCAGTGCCGGGGATATCCCCGGCATCCCCGGCGGTAAATCGAGCACTGCTCCTGGGGATATTTGTGCAAGCGACCATGGCTGTGACAGCCAGGTAATCGACGCCCATATAGTCACGTCCATTGAAGTGTCGGGAGAAAGGACACTGTTGGTCTTGTTTAATCGCACGTACATGCTCTGCGATGCGTCAAAAGACTAACTTGCCCGTCTCAACTATATATTTTAAAGAGCTGTACTCACATACAGCGGTGTTATACCCCATTGCGGCTAGTGCAAATAATCTTGATCTTAAATATATCCTTAGGGAAAACTATCTGGTCCGTCTACGTAGCAAAAAGACATGTCTTACACTGATGGCGGCCGCATTGTAAAGTTCTCATATTGTTGGGTGAAGTAGGCAGGAGGCTATGAACTTATAGGTCTCTCAGGTTTTATCCCCCTTAAATACAATGAGGGGTGGGGCGGATAATATGTTGTTATTCGCATGGCCTGCGAGGAGGATGGTGCAGTTTTTCAAAAAAGAGTTCTTTGAATTTGATGTTGTGTTGATGATATGTGAGAACCAGCTTGCCCTCTCAATTATATCGCTGATGCGTGGTACAAAGGCGAGTGAAGCTTTTTGACTCGCTGAAGCGCAGATTGTAATATACCTTCAGGATAAGACCTTTCCCTAAAAAAATGTCCACTTTTTCTAACGCTTTTCCCGAAAGTCCTCCTTAGATTAACACTGTCTACCGAGGCGAAGAAGTTGAGAAAAGGCGATGGAATCCTTACAGGTTTTGGAATGAGAAGAGGTGTAGAGAAGATGAAAGTGGCGGTCCGTTGGTTTGAAGTAGGCCGAAGTGAGGAGTGAATTTTTCTGGAGAATTTCAGTAATATCCAAGAAGTTTACAGAAAATTCCGAAATTTGATAGTTGAACTTTATGGAGTGGTGGAAAGGGTCTACAAAGTTGATAAATGTGTCCAGTTCACATCTCTCCAAATGGGTCACCCGATTAAGTTATTTATGTCCCTCTAATATAATTCGTGGAGGCGAACAGTGTATTCTTGTTCCAATCTGTCCCCACTGATTTGATCAAAGAGCTGGCCATTAAACTCAAACGAGTTGAGGGTTAGGACCAATGCCCCCAACAGTAGTAAGGCGTGTGTAGTTATCGTGAGGTTAGGTTGTGTTTCCAAAGCATATTTCCCAGCCGAAGGCCATCGTTGTGGAGGAACAGATAATGCTTTTTGTCCGGTTTGATGCTTAAAGAGTCAGTCGATTGTCCTTAAGGCGGGGTTGGTGTCTTTATTGTACGTAGGAAGGGATGCGACTAAGGGTTGGAAGACACCATCCAGGAATTCAGAAATTATCTGTTCTATTGGATAAGAACATGCAGAGGCAATGGGACCACGAGGGTTGCCATCCTTGTGTATTTTTGAAAGGAGATTAGAAAAAAGAAAGTTGGCCTAACCCGGTAACTATAAAAAATGTGCATCCTAGACGCAGATTTGGGGAGAGCGCATTCAATTAACAAATCATGAATGGTCTTCTTCATTAATGTATTATATTATATGATGGGATCCGTGGTTCTCTGTTAATAGAACTGGGTGTCCTCCAGTTGTCTCTGGGCTTCTTTAATATACAAATCTCTATTCCACACAACGACCCCAACTTTGTTTGCCGGTTTGATGATAATGTCTTTCCGTCTGCGCAATAGAGACACTCCACTTTGGACATTTTGGAAAGGTTTGCAGTTTAGACATACAAGTTACGCCTATTTCAAGGGGTTTCCTGTTTGTTTTTGTCATTTAAGCGGGTGCTACAAATTTGCACCTCAACGACCGCAAAACCATCACCCCCACATTTCAGCAACTAAACCACAATTTATAACGTTTGGAAGCTAAAACTAATAAACGCACATTGCTAGGGTGAACTTTCTAAATATTGTTGGTGTTTGTGATTCAGTTCAAGAACTGGATTTTCGATGAAGTACATTTAACTAGTCGATGGAACAAGACCCCTCAAAGGGAATGAGAAACCGATTTAAACTATACACAGGCTGCATGTTATTTAAAAGTTTCGAAAGTGACGATCGGTCTACTGGTTTGAATTTGTTACTCATTTGGAGGCTTTGGGTTTGGGGCTAAACAAATGAAAACGTTTGCTCACCCAATGGTGGACATGAGGCACTGGTCAGCTCGCAGGAGCCCGTGGCCGGGTTGAAGATCATCTTGGCCGTGTACCATTGGTTTTGGCTGTCGAGGTACCAGCCTAGCGCGCAAGGCCTTAGAAAGCGAAACATTCAGACAATTAAAAGTTTTTTTTTCACAGGTAAAAGTGGATGGTGAAATATGTGTGTAGATGGTGGGCTAGCATAGCAACATTTCCTGGGGTGTCTATTTATCAATTAAGGAATTAAGATTAACTATCGATTTGAAAATTTTTAATCATCAAAAATTCAAATAAAATTTAAGAACATGTTTATTATTTTTTTTTCAATTTATTAAAAAGTATCTAATAAACAATATAATACTCCAGATCAAAGGATCGTATCACTGAGGAATATTATAAAACAGTTCATAGCAGTTGAAATAGTTAAAATATTTCTTTTCAACGTCAATGAGACAAGGGAAATAACTAAATAAAACCAAAAAAAAACAAAAAAATCCAATTGCCTATTTTTTTAAACTTACCTTGCTATATTTGCTCTAAGCCTACATGTGGAAGAAATCAGCAGTCCCGAGCCTGTGCTCTTCATGGGGCTTCCCGGAAAACCCCCCAGCCCTCTGGCCCCCTAAGGGGTGCGAAGGCTGGGAAGCCCCCCCCCCCGGAGCGGTCGCTGCTACAAGCGGCCGCCTGGGCGTCCAGGGCGCTGGGCCGAAAACGCCTCTCACTTCTCTACCTTGCGATATTTGCTCTAATCGAAATAGACGATTAATTCATGAAATTAATCTTTACTTTTTCTAAAGTTTAAGATATATATATATACTAGCATACCCATCGTGCGTTGCAACGATCTAAGTATTTTTATAGAGCCAATAAAACCTAAATATGACATTATAGGCCCCTGCTGCGCCATTTGTGTTTAAATTGAAAAATATATGCCAGCCCGGGAATGTACTCAGAAGTCTCGAAAATTGGTATGATGATTTGTTGAATGGTTTTGTCAGCTATAAAGGACAAACATACAGACCTACTTTCATTTATATATATATATAATATATAATAGCATGAAACTTTGGGGAGTTGTTGGGCATCCTCTTACGACAAAAAATGGCAGCGAAATTTTTTTTGAAATTCACATTCATGGGGGCGGGGACCTCAAAAATGATTTTTCCTCATGTAAGCTATATATACTAAATGAAAATCAATTTTTCTCCAACGTTCCGTGTAGGTAGAAGCATGAAACTTTGTGAGGTTGTTGAGTACACTCTGACTACGAAAATTGGCGCAAGAGATTTTTAAAAATCTCACTCATGTTGGGCCAGGGGCCCAAAAACTGTTTTTACTACATCACTAATTCTCCAATTTCCCGTGTAGGTAGAAGCATGAAACTTAGGGAAGTTGTTGGGTACTCACTATCGACGCAAATAGGCAAAACAATTTTTTAAAATTCTTGCTCACGTGGGGTCGGAGGCCAAAAAAGTTTTTTCCCTTTAATGTGCTCTATAAAAATTGAAAATCACCAATTTTCCTATTTCCCGTGTAGGTAGAAGTATAAAAATTTGGATTTTTTTTTTGAAAAAAATGATTAAATTTCCAACTCATGGGGGCCAGGGCCCCAAAAACGTTTTATTCTCTTGTATGAGCTATATAAAAATTGAACATCTATAATTCTCTTATTTCACGAATGGGTAAAGGCGTGCAACGTTTGGGGTTGTTAAATACTTTTTCTCGATGGTAGAAGGTGATAACATAATTAGCATATCCCTTACTGGGAGCCTGGGGCCCAAATAAAGTTTTTAATGCACTCTTTCACTCAATATTCACTAATTCTTCAACTTCCGGTGTAGGCAGGAGCATGAAAATATTGGAAGTTGTTGAGTACCCTCTCACGACGAAAAGGAAATTTAAAATTCCAAATTATGTGGGGCCGGGGTCCTAACATCTATTTCTCTTTATCTGTAAAAATTGAAAATCACTAATTGTCCTTTTTGCCGAGTATGTAGAACTTTAAACTTTAGGAAGTTGTTGAGTACACTTCATGTTAACAGTTGAATATATATTTAAATTATCACTTACTGCATGCTGGAGGCCCCATCGTTGTCTTTCTATTATATGAGCAATTAAATACTGAAAATTACTGATATATAATTTTATACATGTAAATATATATATATACTAAAAAAAAGGGAAAGCCCTCACTGACTGACTGACTGACTAACTCATTCATCACTAATTCTCCATCTTCTCGTGTAGGTAGAAGCATGAAACTTTGGGAAGTTGTTACTCTCTCACGACCATGGGCGAAAAAGAATTTTTAAAATCTCGTTCATGTGGGGCCGGGGGCCCAAAAACATTTTTTTCTTAATTGGGCAATATAAAAATTGAAAATCACAAATTTTCCCAATTCCCATGTAGGCAGAAACATGAAACCTTGGAAATTTGTTAAGTACATGCTCCCAATTATAATTGGAAAAAAAGAGTTAAATTTCCCTCTCATGGGGGCCGGGGCACTAAAAACAAACAGGTTTTTCTTTCTATGAGCCAAATAAAAATTGAAAATCAATATTACTCCTATTTTCCGAATATAGGTAGAAGCATAAAACTTTGGAAATTTCAAAAATTGGCAAAAAGAATGCTAAAATTTCATCTCATGGGGGACAGAGGACCAAAATATAGTTTTTCTTATATTAAAAACCGACTCATCACTAACTCTTTAAATTCCGTGTAGGTAGAAGCAAACAAACTTTGGGAAGTTGTTGGGTACCCCCTCACTACGCAAATTTGCGAAAAAGAACTTTGAAAATCTCGCTCGTGTCCGGCCAAGGGCCCAAAAAACATTATTTTCCCCTTTATTGGCTCAAAAAAAAAATTGAAAACCACCAATTTTCATATTTCCCGTGTTGGTAGAGGCGTGAAACTTTGCAAATTTTTTTTTCTTGTATTAAAAACCGACTCATCACTAATTCTCTAATTATCCGAGTAGGCAGAAGCATGAAACTTTGGGATTTGTCACGACGTAAACATTTTTTTTCCTTTTATGGGCTCTATAAAAATTGAAAATAACAAATTTCCCTATTTCCCGTAAAGGTAAAAGCATGAAACTTTGGAAATTTTTTGAGTACACGCTCCCAACGAAAATTGGAATAAAATAATCCTCTCAGGGCGTGGTGTGAGGGCCCAAATATAGTTTTTTTAAATTAAAAACCTACTCATCAGTAACTCTCCGAATTTTCCTTCTAGGCTATGAGCATGAAATTTTAGAAATTTTTAATTACTCTCTCACGACGAAAGTCGTAGTAACACACTCATGGCGGTTGAGGGCCAAAATTATCTTTCTTATATGATATTTATAAAATTAAAAATTTGTAATTCTCTTATTTCCAGTGAAGTAGACAAGGAAAAATAGTTATATAAATTTTAAAAATTTCCACTCATGGGAGGTCGGGGGATAAAACCCTTTTTTTTTTTTTTTTTTAACCTAAAATGGGTTATATGAAACTGAATCAACGCTAATTCTCCAAGTTTCCGTGTAGGTTGAAGCTTGAAACTTTGGGAAGTTCCCGCGATAGTAAGATTAAATCACCTCCCATTAGGGTGACGATTGCCGAAACATAGTTTTTTTTCCCCAATGTGAGTTTTATAAGAAAGACGCATCTTTAGATCTCCAAGTTCTTGTGTACGTAGGAGCCTGAACGGTTGATTATAATATATTTAGTATATCCATTTTCATTGAGATTAAAATCAATAGGTGTTTTGAATTGGTGTTACGCGGGTTCTCAACGGTAACTGAAATCCTAATTTCCGCAGCAAAGCGCGTAAATTATTATTAGTGTATATATATATATATATATATATATATATATAT
>MUZC01004408.1:125299-145564 GCA_002072015.1 Radix auricularia | reverse complement strand
AGAGAGAGAGAGAGAAAGAGAGATGGAGGGACATAGGAATAAATTTTAATATTCTAGGCACTTAATAGTTTAACTAGACAAGAATGGGGGAGAGAAGTTGCCATTTTAATATTAAGATAAAAAATATCAATCTTTTAGCTTACTACGGGCTATTTTCATGTTTGTTCCTTGTAGAAGATATTTTGCCGATGCGTTCTTATTCTTGTAGTGCTGTTTTTCAGGCTAAACTATAACCTGTTTTATAGCCTCCTATATACCTTGTAGATTGCAGTCCCAACTCTTCTTCGGGTAAGGGTTAAGGGAGGATCTGTATTTGGCTAAGGATTAGCACTTACATTTTGTAGGCTAATTGGTTGACGCAGCTGTAGTAGTAGCCTTCCTGGCACTCGGGTTGACAGGCGGGGTAGTTTCCATCCGCTCGGTTCTTGCAGTTGTTATTTATACAGGACTGCACGTCGTTTGGGGCTGGGAATGAGGAATTATCAAATGAAAGCTAAAACGCGTTAAACTCTATTATGATGGTGTTCATTGTTTGTTGGTAAGTGTCTGTATTAGAGGAATGGTGTATAGGTCAGTTTCTGTCTAAGGTTAATTATGAATAGGTAAGTGTCTGTATTAGAGGAGTTGTATATAGGTCAGTGGTTGTATTAGTTGAATTGTGTGTAAGTCAGTGTGTGTATTAGAGAGGAATTGTGTGAAGGTCAGTGTCTGTATTAATTTTTAAAAATGTTTGTGCTTGTGCCCGTTCATTTCCCACTATCTTATCGATTACCATAACAAGCAGAAGACGAGTGGAAATAAGCTTGTCGAATGAACTTTGTCAGGTAATGCCAATTAGTTTATGGTTGTCATGCAAGGATGGTGCAGTGTGTCAAACGACTAACCAGTTATCCGAGCATCATTCGCATCGTTCTGATTTCATCGTGATATAGTTTGTGTCTGTTCACCCCCCCCCCCACATTTTCTTTGCACTGTCTATGAGCAAATCTGGGACATATGATACTTCACGGGCATCTAGTGTACTTATAACTCTATTTAATTGAAGCCATTCATATCCTAATTATAAAACCACCACAACAAAAAACAAAAAGAAAAAAAAACTTTCTGTTCGGTGCACTGTTATCACCTGTATAGACAACAGAAAAGCTTTTAAGCGTTGTATTCTTTGTAAATTCGTCTGTTGAGTCTAAATGTGTTTTGTGGATAAGTCGGTTCGGAGTGTCAATGTTACCAAGAATGTACAGGACTAAACTGTCGCCATCCTCACTGTCTTGTAGCTTTTTGATGCTTAACCCAGAACTTTCTTTCAACCTAGCCTGATTGCTTTTCAATAGCCTTACTTAATTTATCTCCCTATTACCTGTCGTCAAGATTTCATATAAAATTGAATGTGTTGAAATCTAGTCTTAATTAATTTTTTTAACAACAAAAGAGTTGTTTCTAGAAGTTTCATCTCGTTCCCCGGTCCCAAAAAGATCAAAGTATTACCCGCAGATGTTGCATAATCAGCTGGATCCCTGGGGCAGTAATCTGTTTCCAGTTCGCACGAGTCGGTTCTGGGGTTGTAGACCATGGGGGCAGTGAAGCGAGAGCCGTCAGACCGGACGTACCATCCCAGTCCACAGGGCCTGCAACCATGACGTAATGGAGGTAATTAAAATTATCATTTTAAACTATATGAAAAGCATTTGATTTATTCAAAGTCGACTTTTGTTTCTCCTTATCGGTATGTTTTTTTTATTGTTTGTTTGTTTGTTGCCAATTGAACATCCCAGGCTCATTGAAAAAATAACAAGACAACAACCCTCTTTTGCCTTGGTTGGAACAAATTCATGAATACATACATTTGCTTTTATAATAGTTGGCTGGTTTTTTTTTTAATTTTCAATTGTCGAATTAAACGCTTCATATCAAAATTTCTTTACTTTACTAAATGCAAGCCGGCCAGTTAAGCAGTATGTCCTATTAATATACCAGAACGTGGCCATCCTAAATTTGGTAGTTAAAATAAGATATTTCAAAGAAAGCATCAGAAAGGGTTGCTTGTCTTAAACTTAAATAATTTAGTTGGAACGGATTTTGCAAAAAAAGAAGCAAATCAAAATATTATTTCAGTACAGTATTTTACATGCAAACATGTACAGATTCTTTCATACATTATGACAACCTTGAAAAGATGAATTGTAATCATACAGAGTTAGACTGCGGTAAAGCTATAACATAGAATACAAATTACCTAAACTATTCAAGTGAAGGAAAAGGTTGAATCAACAACTGTTTCTTACTTGGCATGGTACATGCAATGTAAAATCAATTTACGGGTAAACACTTTATTTAAACAATAGTTTATTAATTAATGGTCTTTTGGGTATAAATTCATTCATTTGTGTGTAGTTTTATTCTTTTAAAAAGATGTGTACAAAAGCACTATTTCACATTGATCGTCCCAATCAAATAGTTGGAAATTTTTTAATCTATGTGTCAATTTTCTGGGTATATATTTTTTGGTCAATCTTTAATCCAGATGTTAATGTTGTGGGCGGCAAATCTTTATTGTCAATATTTAATCCACTTGTCAATATTGGTGGTCACCATTGACTTACATTCTGTAGGAAATTCTGTTAGAGCAGCTGTAGTAGAACCCTTGCTTACACTCGGGGTTGCATGCCGGGTAATTGCCGTTGAGGTTTTCGCCACAGCTGTCGGAGACGCAGGAAGATTGTTTGTTTTCGTCTGCGGAATAATTATTTTGGAGGAAAAAATAAACGGGATAAAGTAGTTCATATTCAACGGTATTTAAAATAAGCTTTTAGAACAGATCCAGTTTATGAAAAGGATGTTATAAAACGTGTCACATGAGGCACTGTTTTAAAGTGGTACGGACAGCACACGATGCTATTTAGGAGCTTTCAGACCCAAAGCTGCATGAAAACAAATTTGGTATGGTATAATTCTAATAACAAAGCATTTGCAAGCGCCGCATTGTATTTAAAGAAAAAATACAATTTCCATGACAAAACAGGGCGAGACTGTGAGAAATTGATATAATCTCAGTAAATATGCATGGTTATACTGAAGGTCTATGCTCATTCAACTTAGGTGTGTATATCTAAAGCCACCATAGGCAGATATGGTCGAGTCGACTTTGGCAATCTATTAATAATAAGGTCTGTATCATAGCAAGTAATAATGGTCTCACTTACTTAGACCTGTTCACAAATACCATATGTCATCAGTGCTTTGCGGTGGTATTTTATTAATAAAATATTATTATTCTACATCAGTGTTAACTACTTATTTTGTTGCCCGTCGAAATGGCTTCTCTCTATCGATAAATGTAAAACTTTACTATATGTCTACGGGGGCCAAACTGCGGCTGGCAAGCCAATGCGACTCTCTTGTGTAAACTGTTAAATTTCTGGTTACGGTTCCGTTAAAAATTCGTATTTCGAAATTTTGATAATTATTATTAATCATACCTAATTTAGTATTTTATTATTTAATAGTTTAAATCAAATATGGTGACTAGTTGCATGAAACAACAATATAAAGACGATAATATAATGTATCTTTTAGAATGTACGGCTTTTAATTTATCGAAAAAAACCGTAAGCCATTTTGCCTCATCTGATATACACTGCTGGCAAAATATTCGAGGCAACAATATGCAAAAGTTAATAAAGAGTTTACATCGTAATAATTACCATTGCAATCTGAATAAAGTCGAAACAAGCCTGCTGAGTTTAAAACTGATATGTGTCAGTAGCAGACTCTACTATACGCTTTCAGTAAATTTAAGGCATGACTTGAACTATTGTTCATGCTTAACGACCTTGTTCTTGTAGAGACTTTATTAAGAAGAATATCGATGAAAAAATTTCAATAAAGTTTCAAATAACTTCAGTCTTCTTCGAAGAAGTCAATAAATTCAAATAGAAAAATAATATTAAAAATAAATGAAAACTGGAATTGTTCAATGCAGTCGGGTGTCTAGATTCAGAATGCTTTAATGCGGCTTTCAGCAATATATTTTTTAAAAATTGCTCTTAGTTACTATAGGTCTTGCCAGCCCTTTTCTATGTAATTTCTTAAAAATTTACAAGGGCTGCAAATACACTTTACGAAAAAAAGGAACAGTAATATCTAGGGCTGCGGAAATTATCGATTAATTTCTCGATTAATCGGTAAAAGTTTTTATCGATTAAAGTTATTTTTTTCAGCTGCTGGCTGTATGTAGCCTCCCATTCAAGACGTAACATGACAATGAATTAATTACCTGCTGTCACCGAGGCCATAAGAACCGAAGCGATGACCGTGACTGTGAACGCTTGCACGTTACAGCTTTCGTCACTCTCTAGGGTCCTTTCTCGTGTTGCAAATGTGATGAGAGCTAATAGAAATCGACTGAAGTATGCCTGCTGAAAACGAAAAGATCAATAAATGTTGTTTTTTCCCCAACATTTTTATTTAAAAACTTTTAAAATACATATTATTTATTATATATAGGCGCGCATAGCTTATTCAAGGGCATTTTGAAAAACGCCTTTTTCCAATCATAAACTTGTGTCCTGGTGTGTGACTCCAATTTGTTGGTGACGGGGTATGTATAGCGCTGTCGATGACAGTGTTCAAGAAGTTAGAGCAAAGTAAAACCAAACATCATAGAAACGTATAACCGTGTGGTTTTATATGTTGATATTTGTGTAGTATATTTAGATTTCGACATTTTATTATAACCATTTTTTATGACGTCAAAGACCAGTCGTTCATAAGGTTTCTGTTCCGAAGAAATTGTTTACATGTTTTGGGCTTTAATCGATTAATTTAAATTTAATTGTTGACTTTTGTAAAATTACCGAATCGATAATTTTGATTAAAACTAAAAATTGGTACTCACTATTCAATGCTGCAAGTTAACATTATTTGTGAATACTTCGAACATCAAATTGATTTGCTGTTATGTCACTTTATGCTGTGTGTATTTCACTATGAACTTACAATTATCATGATTATGTCATTATTATTCGTGCAAACTTGTATAGCACGAAGCCTAAGCCCAGACGTTTTCCATAATATATATATTCGTATATATAATCAAAAAATATAATTTGCTATTAAAAAGACCATCACTTAAAAACTTTGAAAAAAAAATACTGCACTAAAAATAACTAATTTGGAACGTACGCATACAATTGTTCAATATGGAAATGAGATTTAATTTTTATCTCTTTGTCTCCACATTTTCAGATTATTTATTATACCGTTTTCAGGCTAAGGGGGACAGTTGAAAAAACTGAAATATATTTACTTTGAATATTTCCGTCATATTTTGACGGGTAAGACACTATGTATGTTTATATTTGTCGTGGCCGTAAGGTTTCAAATAAATGTTTCTCATTAAAATAATTATGAAAAAAATGAATTTTGTTATTTAGAAAAATCAAAGTAATAAAATATTTCCCCAGAAAGCTGTTTTATTAAAGATTGATTTTCCATTGCCGCATCCAAATATAATTATTGGCATTTATTTCATTTTAAAGATTTTAAACCAGTTAACTTTTAAATCTTGTAATTTGAGAAAGAAAGAAATTCACCACAAGAAGTTAATATTGATATAAAATCTAAATCTAAATATTAATAAATGAAAGCAATAAATAGCAATCGATGATAGCTGACATAACTGGTATCTGGTGCACGTCTAAAACAGATTTACTGCAAGAGCAATAGTTAACAAGAGTAAGCAACAGTTCAGTCTCAGACCCGAGTAAGCCTACGAGTCCATACATACCTACGGGATGGTTGCCTGGTATTTAACCACGACACAGAATTCGGCACTTTTATACCATTATCTGGCGGAACAAGATAATATGTGGAAAATGTGGACAATAGAGAAAGAGGGTTCTAGAAGTGGGTTTATAAGGTGGGGTACTTTTAGGGGGGGGGGAGCCTATTGAAGATCCCACATGCATATTTGATTCGCATAAACTTTTATATACTCTTAAACCAACAAACAACTGTAACTATTCTATAATAAGAAATATTCACCTGGTGTCGACGTAACCTAACAATAATTTACTTTACAACTGTTTTCATGCATCATCAGATTTTTACGAGATGACACAAAATAAAATGTAATAAAATTAAAAAAGAAGAACAATGAGAAAAGGGAGATGACATATGCAAATACGAGTGTGTGCGTGGGTTGGGGGGGGGAATGCACAGCACAAATGTATTTGTTTCTGGCACGTAAAAAAGGGTTGTGTCCACACATTATCGTCCTTATAGAAGTGATTGGTTGTCTAGATCAGGGGTTTCCAAACTTTGCTTCCAAAGGGCCGAATTAACTGTCAAACAGCAGTTTAGAGGCCGACTACTAGCCCCCAACTACTAAGTTTTGTGGTAAACTACGGTATATTTTGTTGGAGATTAAAAGGTATCCAGGGACCGGATGAGAGGGCGTTGTGGACCTCATCTGGCCCGCGGGCCGTAGTCTAAAATTAATTAATCATTAAAAACGCAAACAGCAGCTTTCTACTTAAGTAATGTTTTCTTTATTCTGTCCTTATAACCAGACTGAGGAATCGCGATTCATATTTTTCCCAACCACCGAATGTTTTAAAGCTGTACTTACTTGTTATCTATTAGATGATTTTTTAAAAAAACACCATCACCACCACCACCACCACCACCACCACCACCACCACCAACAACAACAACAACAACAACAACAAAACAAAAAAACAAAAAAACAAAAAAACAAACAATAACAAACAAACAAACAAGGCGACTGCCTGCAACCAACTGAGTTGGTCTTCCAAGAACAAAGTCATGCATTTGTCTCATAGTAAATAAAGTAATACATCTTTATGAAAGTAAACCAATCCCGCAAACAAGTGATACGATGTCCGATATTGTGGAATGGTAATTAAACAAACCGAAAAAAAACCCCAATGTTTTTGACTTTATATCATACGATACGAGAAATAACTAAAACAACGGTCATTATAATACGCATCGCACGACAATCCAAAAAGTCCAAAATTTTACTTATATGTCAAACATATAAAGGTTTTATGGTAAAAAAATAATACTACAGTCTGCCTGCTAAATGTCAGACGATTTGATGACTATAAAAGTTTTATAAAAACATGTTTAATGTAATGCGCACCTCTAGACAGACTAGCATAAACATCTATAGACTGGGAACATATTAAAAAAAAAGTAGGGTCAATATCATACACACCGCGACAGTCTAGCACACAAATGTACATCCCACATGGAGATACAAAGAGATACAGTAAAAATTCATTCTATTTAAATAAAGTACATTCGATCGATCTGAAATTTCAATAGATCATTTTTATCGTCGGTACAAGTCTATCTGCAAAATTTCAGCTCGCTAGCATATGGGGAAGTGGGTTAAAATTGATCGAAAGTTGTTGTTGCAAGCAAAAAAAACCAAAAAGCAGATGCGACGAGTGAACTTAATATAAAGGATTTAAAACACAGTCTTATAACACCAAAATGCACTTTGGTTTCTTTTCATGCGTTCATTTCAATATTGTTAAGGGAAATAAAACTTTGGAACGCTTGATCGTGTTATCACTACTAATAAGAGTCCCCCCATAACCCCTCCCCAAGTTTTAAACTGTATGTAAAAAAAACAAAACAATTAAACTGTTTTTGGAAAGATACTTATAAAAAAATACAAAAAAAAATAATAATAATAAAAACAACACCACCACACACACACATTTGTAAAAAGAGCTTTATTCTCAAGAGCTTTGCAATATGGTAAGTTTCGTGTTCAATACTTAAGCTTGGTAAACATATCACTTTGATCAAGTAAATGTCAAGAAAAAAGTATGTAAGACTAAAAGAAACAATACATTAAGACAACAATTTTTTTTATAACTTCCGTCTTTTTTGTTTTAAAGTACGTTTGCTATCCGTACTCTTTTTACAATCTAGGCACATCTTTTAACTCACTCTCAGGAGTGTTATCAAAATGTACCTTAATGTTATCTGTAAATATCATTCTGCGTCTTCACGTGGCGTCTTTTCATATTTTGTGCGCTGCTGAGCTGAGGGTTCTACGGCGTTTTGTACAAATAACTTTCCCAACAAACATTAGTCTGCCCTTAACAGGATCAATGCTCCACTCGCTTGATACCATTGATCCTGTCGAGGATCAATGTAGTTGCTACCCATAAACTCTTTAAAAAAATCATCATAAAAAGGTATCAATTTGAAATTAATTGCTACAAAAATTGTTGCTCTTTTTTAAATAAAGAAATATTAGGAATATTCAGTATTAATATAAATCTCATTGACATTTAACTTTAAAATGTGCATGATTTCTATGACATCATATTTGATGCTATTTTAACAACTGTGCTAATCTTTAATCTTAAATAACTTTTAAAACATATTACCGTCACAAAAAACTGCATTTAATAAACATTTAGAGAAAACATTACAAACTTTAGGGCGCCGAGTACATAGGGTTCTCATAATGGCACCAGTCCCGCAACGCCCAAAGGAAACTTCATTTTCAAATCATGGCCTGGGTAAGTCTGAAGAAGATGAAATAGACAACAAAACAACAAAGGTATCGTAAAAACAAAACTGTTCCCGGCGAACTTGCGAAACCATAATTAAGTCTTAAAATGGAAGCCTTTTCTGTACTGCACTCCAAGTAGACTTCAACCTGAAGGTTTTAAAACAAGCCTTTTTTTCCAACACCCATCGCTCTTACTTCATTTGTGCTGCTGGCAGATGCGTGCCGATCGCTCTGAAACCAATGGCGCAATATAGTTTGAGCATATGTTCTTGACCATAGTTGTGTATTAGGTTCGGAGGACAAGACATTTTGGATAAAGGTAAAAAAGCGGAGCTTATTTTTTTATTCAAAAGCTTTTTTGTGTAATGTTGAAAAATCTCCTATTAACCTACAGTAAAAAAGTGTGAGGGTATTTAGTTTTTTTTCTTAATCTTGAGATGCTAATCAAGGTAAAGCTCCTCACTATGTTAGGGGATGCCATATTTCTATTGTATCAAAGAGCATACTTCTTTTGTCACAAGTGAAGGCTGAAAGTGAAAAACGCAAAAGACACGGAGTTCGTAAAACTACTGCAGCCTCAAATGTATATCAAATTTAAAAAGCTGCATGTTCTGGTTTCGAATTTTCTCGGGTAGGAATCAACAGCTACTGTAATTTGTTCTTGCTGTTATGATCGGGAACTGCCAGTAATAACCTGGTCGCTAGCTACGTGCCGTTGGAAAGTGCACGCGTCGTTAAAGCCCCGACTCATAAAATTATTATGAGATACATCATAAATTTCAGATATTTTAGGGCGCCTATATTATTTTAGTGTCATATAAACGTTAAATTTCAAATTCACACCCCAATTCCATTTTTCCCCATCGTTTTTGTGTCAACAAGTTTTAAAATAACTCAGTCGAATCGTTGTTACAACACAATGTCTTCCTCTATGTCGCCAAAAGTGATTCCTAGACACAGACACACATCATTTAGTTCCAATAGTTGAGCAGAGAGTGGATGCAGTATCCCTGAACTGCTGTATACAGTTGTTACGACTTACACGTATCTCGTGTTTTTGGTGTGTTTTTTAAAGGAAAAAATGGCCTTACATTAGAACACAACATTGACTCCTGGTTTTATATTCGGATTCTTTTTATAATCCTAAAGTACTCCAAAGTGGTAGAATAGCAAAGTTGAATTTAGTTTCCGTTATAAGAGTGAAATGAATATAAAAGAGAAGCCGTTTATTAAAGATTATTTCACGGCATTGGTTCTATAAAAAAAGACAAGCATACTTCATAAAAGAATTACATTTACTATTCATGAAATAAATGCGTCCGTGTGTGGTATGTGTAGTTAATCGCATATTTATAATTAAAATGTATATTGACTTGTAAAACGCTCCACATCATTAAAAGTAGAAATAAATCATCAAACAATGATGAGCAACTGAATTACTCAATAGTCCAGAAATTTATTTTAAAAAACGAAACAAACTCAGATTACAAGAGACGACCATAGTAATAATTATAAGTATCATTAAAAAAAAAACATTCGCAAACATATTTTCGTTCTGAAACCGAGTAGTATAAAAGCTGCGTATTATAAATTACTTTTCGTCACCGCACAAACTCTTTTCTAGGTGATGTAGCTTAAAGGAAATATACTTTTCATTTTCATTTCTTTGGTGATAAAACAACAAACAACTAAAACCCTATCGTTCGTCTAATCTGTAAATTAGGAAGCTTAATTTGAGGCTTACACCACAGGGCCATTAAAATATGTGTGTCTAAAATTCTCTTACAAATCAGATATGAATGTTATGTACAGGTGAAGATCACCCGTGTTCGATATAACTGTTCATCGGGCCTGGTGTGGCCCGTAGGCCTTGAGTTTTACACATGTGTTTTAGATTACCAATCTATTGATGATTTCATTTTACTTTTAAGGGATGTATTGCCTTTGCCCAAACGTGTGCTAATCTTGAAAAATAATGATGAGGGTTCTCTTGGTTATTGATAGAAACATTATTTCGACAAGTGACTCAATGAATGTTAACTTAGAATTTCATGGCATATGATTTTTTTTTCAAAAAGATTAAATAAAAAATTGAAATTACAAAACCTACCCTCACTTATAGACAATGAATATTTTCAAACAAATAGTTTAGAGTTTTTCGTGACTACCAATTGAATGCTATGATGTCAGTGGTCGGTCGCAGACTTCTGGATCCTTCTATAGGATTTGTCATTTCTAAAACTGCAAAACGTCATAGCTCAATGAGTAGTGTTCTATTATTAGATTTCTTTTAAACAGAACAATGTTTTGAATACAGTCGAATCACCATGTTCTCAAAATTTTTAGCATAGTAAAATTACGAAGCTATTGTTTCTTTTTCAAGTCCAATATGCTGTTTTATATTAAGGAAGAATTAACAAATAGCTGATAAGATACTTCCATTTCAAACCTGCATTTACATATTGAATCGTATCTTTAAATTCTTTAATGAAATTTATTTTTCAAAAAGATAAATATAGATTTCGCCATCATATGACAGGGCATATAGCACCCGGAGCACAAAGCCCTTGAATACTGCGGGAAACCAATACCACAACGATGAGAAGTTGGGACTAACGCTCCCTCGAAACTGCGCAGCCGCACATTTATCTGCAGGACGCCGTACAGCAGCTTAGAGTTACAACCCAGCAAATATTTTTGTGTGTGTGCGATGTAGAGTCTAGCACTTCAAAAATGGATAATTTACACACGAGTTTATGTGCACGTGAGCCAACTTATAGGGAAAATTGGTTGGGACCTACAGTATAGAATTGAACATAATAAAGTACGAAATATTTTAAAGCTGTGTCCCGTAGCGAACAGTTTTTTAGTTGTTCTGTTGCTGTTTTTAAATCCCAAAGAATGGCCAAAATTTGCAAGCTCAGACTAAAAAACACCAGGGCACCTCATGAACAAACCTCTGCAGCTACTGGGTAAGGGTCCCCCCCCCCCAGAGACCCACACACCATTTAAAGCATCGATTTGGGAAAATCTATTCATACAGCATCTCTTCCACCCAACACACACATTAATTTTCCTGCTCAACCTTATGCCATGGGTCTTTTGACTCCTTTCTCCGATAGTCCGACATTGTTCCCTGAGGGCTAATATATGTCCCCTGTGGTGCACTCGGCCGTCCGCTCTTACTGTAACATATGACCCCCACGCTGTTTACTACCCTTTCTTGCAATCTGATTGGTCGGTGGGGTCAGACAGATTGCTTGGTTTCTGTCATGGTTGGATCATGATGAGAATTATATGTAAAGATTAGGGCTGCAGAAATTAACGATTAATTTCTCGATTAATCGGTAAATTTTTTTATCGATTAAAATTATTTTTAATTAAATTAAAGAGCTTGTTTTAAATAATTTTTCCTATCTATTAATAACGGATTGATTATTAATAGTTAATTATAGCTTGCTTTCTTTACGTACAAACTTCTCAATAATTGAAAAAAGATTTTGCAAGTGTAAACTTTAAAATAAGCTCTTATATTTAAATTTAAAAAATGTTAATTGCCTGTTTTTGTTACTTCCCTTGAAATGTTGAATTTAATGACGTTATACATCTTATTTTTAGCTGAATCAAAATTATCGATTAATTATTCGGTAATTTTTCAAAAGTTAACGATTAAATTTAAATTAATCGATAACAGCCCTAGTAAAGATATATACATTTTTCGGCAACAATCATATAAAAAGAAACAAATAAAATAAAATAAATTAAATTTTCGCTACCATTTCAGTACAGGAAAATTAGTGCACCAGTCTCCGGAGCAAATTGAAAAAAATCATGCCGGCCCGACATACTAATAAGTTTGAGAAGCACTTGCCTACATTCTCATCCAACTTACTCACTCAAGACTAGTTTGTAAATAGATTAGCCGCTAAGAAGGGACATAAAAAGGGTGTAGTCATTAACAAAAATAAAAAAAATAAAAAAAGGAGCATGTAATGATTGACAAAGATATGGCATGTTCCTATTTCAACATTCGAAACTTATTATAGGTCATAAATTTTATGGATAAATCTTATCTGAAATCACCCACTCCACCCCTCCTGCGACTTTTTTTAGTCCTATTGACCGCAATGTGGATCATAAGGAGCTAGAAATATCTGGATATATGATAAATCAGGGACTATAAATATCTGGATTTTTTTCAGGATCTTTAATACTGAATCGCAATCCGGATTATTTTTTCGCTCATTTACTCTCTCTCTCTCTCTCTCTCTCTCTCTCTCTCTCTCTCTCTCTCTCCCTCTTTTTTCCACCTATCTTTTTTTTTTTNATGTAGGTAGAAGCATGATAATAATTGGCAAAGGCTTTAGTTAGTCGACTAACGCAATGTATAGAGGCATAGTTTGCTCCCTGCATATATATATTTGTGGTCGAGTGGTAGCGCGCTCGACTTTCGTACCGATGGTCACGAGTTCGAAAAATCCACGCGAAGGCGGGGATTTGTTCCCGGGGCCTGAGGAGTCCCCGAGTCACACAGCTCTGAATGGGTACCTAACTAGACAATAGTTAGGCGGCTGGGTAATGCGTGAAACCCCTATAGCCGTGGCTTGTGACCGCTGCATCACTTGCCATCAGATCATCTCTCAAGGTCTGTGGACGCAATAATCTTCTGCATAGAAGGAGCGTCTGTATATCTAAGATAAGATAAGATATATATACTAGTAATTTACCCTCACTTCAGTTAGCTTTGAGAACCCACGTAACACCAACTGAAAACACCTATTGATTTTAATTTGAATCTTGATGGATAAACTAAATATATTTTAACTTAAAAAGTATTGTCTTTCTGTTCATTTTCATGCAGTAAGTGATAATTTAAGTTTTTTTTTTACTTTTTAACTTCACGGAAGTGTACTCAACAACTTCCTAAAGTTTCAAGTTCTACATACTCTGCAAAAAAAAAAAGTTATTCTAATTTTTACATATAAGGAAAAATTATATTTTTGGCCCCCTGCCCCACATCATTTGGAATTTTAAATTTCCTCTTCACCACGTTGCGTCGTGAGAGGGTACTCAATAACTTCCCAAAGTTTCATTCTCCTATCTACACGGAAAGTTGGAGAATTAGTGTTGAGTGAGTGCATAGAAAAACTATATTTTGGGCCACGGCCTTTAGTAAGGGATATTTTATATATTTTTTCACCTGCTACCATACCTGGAAGTGTATTTAACAACCTCCTCCCCACCCCGAACATTCCCCTTTGCCAATTATTATCATGCTTCTACCTACATGGGTAATGGGAGAAGTAGTGATTTTCAATTTTTTATAGTTTATATAAAGAAAAAACTACATTTCGTCCCCCGGTCCCCAGTAAGGTATATTTTAATTACTTTTTCACCTCCTACGATCGTGAAAGGGAATTTATCAACTCTTAATGTTTCATGGGTCTACCTACTCGGGAAAAAGGAGAATTAGTGATTTTCAATTTTATAAAGCTCATATAAGAAAAAAAAAGTTTTTGGGGCCCCGGCCCCCATGAGTGTGTATTTCAAAATTCTTTTACACTAACTTTTGTCGTGAGACAATACTTACCAATTTTCCAAAGTTTCATACTCCAACCTACACGGAAAATTGGAGACTTAGTGATGAGTCGGTTTTTAATATAAGAAAAACTACATTTGGGCCTTCAGGCCCCAATGAGAGGGAATTTTAACATTCTTTTTTGTCAATTTTCGTCGGGAGCCTGTAACCAAAAAATTTCCCTCCCGTCAGCTCTGGTGTGTATGTATACCATTACGCTGTTGTCCTTGAAGGCATACTCGAGTGAGATGGAGAAGAATATTGCGAATACAGTAGGTGCCAACACACAGCCTTGCTTTACTCGACTACTTACTGTGAAAGCCTCACAGGTGGCATCGTTATAACACACTGTGCCCGGCATGTTATCGTGGAATGGCTTGATGATGTTAAGCATATATGTATTGCAGCCTATTTTTACTAATAAGATCTGTAAAGGGCCGCTTCTGCTTACCAGACCAGACCAAAGGCTTTAGTTAGTCGACTAACGCAATGTATAGAGGCATAGTTTGCTCCCTGCATTTCTATTTCGGCTAGCGCAGAGAGAAGATCATATCTATGTTTGATCTTCCAGCTCGAAAGTCGCACTGCGATTCTGGGAGTACGCACGATAATAGGGTATACAGGCGTGTTACTGCAACTCGGGCGAAGGCCTTTTTAACTATACTGAGGATAGAGATTCCTCGATAGTTATTGCAGTAACACCTGTCTTCTTTATTCTTATACATTTTAACAATGTAAACATCTTTTAGCCCCTGTGGCATCTGTCTCTGTTCCCAGCAAAGAGTGAGGAGAAAGTGCAAGGCTGTAAAAGTATTTCTTCTCCACGTTAAAGAACTTCTGGTGGAATACCATCATTGCCAGGGGCTTTCCCGCAGGCTAGACAATCTATGGCTCTACTTAGCTCATCTATTGTGGGTAGGGTATCAAGCTCTTGCATGACCGGTAGGTCTGCGATATCGTCCAGTGATGAAGTTTAGACATGGTTTTATGTTGTGTACGATTCCAAGTAGTGCTCAATCCACCGTTTGAGTTTTTTTTTTGTCGCAATCAGTGATAAGTTCCCCTGATTTTGACATTAAATGTGCTAGCCACAAGGCAGTTGAGGTTTAGAATAAGAGTTACCCTCTCCTAGATGAGCTATCGACCATGGTTAACGAGACTGATATATACCAGAATCTACTGGTATTAAATTGAGGCACCACTTGACCGCCTTCACCCCTTCTCCTGTTAGTAGAAACATGGTCCGCCGGGCTTTTGTGTGAGCCACGCATGAAGGCCAGGAGCTGAATTTCGGTTGACAAGAGGCATTAAGAGACGCAAACCTTTTAGGGCATTTCTAAGGGAGTAGATGCTTATCTTCCACCCCACCCTGGAAATGACAACCTTGGATTTCTATTACATGCTTGCTATTATTAGGGGGTGGCCAGATATCTGGCATGCCGGATATCAAGGCCGGATATCGGAATTTCCGCCACTATCCGGATTTTCAAAATACTTATGGCAGATCCGGATAAGATCTGTAAAATCAATGTAATAAGTAATTATTTGTCATTATGTTTAAAATAATCATTTCATGTTACAAAACTAATTTTAAGATTAATTTTGTATTATTAGTTTGTTCTGTGAACTTTATAGTCAAACAGGAGTCCTGTAGACTGGGACAGACTGAGTGTCGGTTCTCGTTTGTGACTTCTTTGTCATTGACTAGCACGTTGACAGTAGTCAATCATTCAATACTTTCAATTCATATTTACATTTAAAAACATGTTACTTATATGATATAAGTTATATCATTTTAATAATTTTATTTTCTTTGTTGGTTTCTTTCCCGTTGAAATTTAAATAACAGTTGCAATTTTAATTTGATTTGCGAACTTAAAAATAAAAATCGTGCTTGTCTCACTTGTTATATCTTAATCAGTCTTATAATTTTTAATCTCTAGTCTATTGTGAAAATTACAATTATATAAAATAAAAAAGAAATTATAATTAAGTTATCATTAATCATTAATATAAAACGAAATAAACAAATTAACAAGAGTTTGTCATGAAATCATTCAAATCCATGTAAAATATAGTAAAACATATAATTTCAATACGAGAAAAAAAATAGTAAGTTAAAAAGTTACAAATATTCATATTACTTTACTAAATAAGATAACAATCGAAGATAATTAACAGCATATTAAACTTAAATCGCCTCAATAAAAAAAAGTGTTATAATGACTCTAGACCACGACTTCTTGTTCTCACCACTACACACTCAGTACAACACTGCTCGCTTAGTGCACACTACACATTCAGTACAACACTGCTCGCTCAGTGAACACTACACACTCAGTTAACACTGCTAGATTGGAACACACTACACAGTTCGCTGAACTTCGCTCAAGTTCGTTCATGCAATTAACTGTAAAATGTTCATCGCTGATGTTGATTGTGTCACAGACTGTAATTGTAGATGTCAGATACTCTATATATGTGGGGTAATTCTACATGTTGAAGAAAATCAACAGTCCCGAGCCTGCGCTCTTCATGGGGCTTCCAGGAAAACCACCTCAACTCTCTGGACCCCCTAAGGGACGTAAAAGCTGAGAAGCCCCCCTTCCCGGAGTGGTCGATTCTAAAAGCGGCCGCCTGGGCGTCAAGCACATTAGGCCAAAAACGCCTGTCACTAAGTTGTCCTCCCAAGAAAAGGGTGGAATTTTCCCTATTTCGACTCGCTATCACTTTGGCGCCACTCCGGCAAAGCTTACGAGTCTCAATAATTAGGACCGCCGCACTGCGGGGATCATCACTGCCCAACCTAGGGTTTAACCCCCAATGGAAGGTATCCTCAGAGCTGGCGCCCAATGCGTTTCCTAGCGGTATCATTTGCTAATCCGTGCTGGCGCTCCTGGCCCTAAATCGGCACCGCTCAGTTGCTAGTTAATTGAGGGAGACGAAACGGTCGCTTCGGAGTAACCCGACCCTCAAAGGGTAGTTTGGTTTTCATCACCGGCATTGATTCTAAATTCTCTGCCTAAAATCCGTACTGTGACTGTTATCGTATATGTCTAGCACCTAACACCTAACATCGGACTTCACCTTTCCCAGCAAGGGGTTTGTCGGTTTCAGGTCGTGGTCTGCTCCACAAACTTACTCGTCTGTCGAACGGCGTAGAGGTCACCTCTTCTCGACAGTAGGATAATAAATATTTTGATTAATAGTAATAAATATTAAATACAAAATAGTAAAGTTCACCCTCTTGGCTTTTATATTTAAGTGTGGAGATATCCGGATCCGGCAAATTTAAGTGCCAAACTATCCGGATCCGGCAAATAGCAAAAAACCATTTCCAGATTGTCCCTAGTTATTTTATCTTCAGATTAGTTTTCAATCAGGTTCAATGCAAAATTGCAGACTTTTTTTTTTTTTTTGAATGTCGAAATTCTACTCGGTAAATTATAAAACGTGATTGTCTAACCTCCATCATTAACATAACATTTCTATAACAATTACACTATAAAAATTTGCGCTAATGCCTGTGGCTCTACTAAAGTCAAAGCTGTATCAACCGCTATAGATGTACAATCTGAAGTATCCACGTGTTTCAAAACATGATGAACCCTTGTCCTATCTCGATAACTGGATCCTAGGAGTAAGGGGATCTAATGTATCCTACTAAACCAAACATCTCCTGAATCGTCTTGTGACTTAGTATTGTGAGACACACTACGTCGTTCCACATTGACGGACAGACTAGAAGGCAAACAGACTCGCACACATTTAAGAAACTATCAGCTATAGACATACTGATATATAAAGCTCAGTTGGTGTTTGTATGTTTGCTAGCCGCTCTCTGCCCCGCTCTAATTTAAAAACCAAATAACGTTCAAGGACCAAATTTGGCTAGAGAAGTTGCTTAACATATACAAGTTCTTTAACAGGAAATTAGTTTATTCACCTTTTTACACTGGACCATAAAATAACAAACTTTTTAGTGTTAGTTTGGGGGAAATAAAGTACACGCATGTTTACAACCAGCAACAGACACTCTGTGGCAGATTTATGATACTTACATTTTGCTTGATCATAAATACAAAAGTTGTTTGTCTAAACCAGGCCTATTTTGTTTCCGGAACATCTAAAAGGAACAAAGGGGTCATTGCCTTCTATGAAAGTTCGTTGTCGTCCACAACTGATGTCATGGCTTTAAAAGTATATTGCTTTGTTGCTTGTTGTCAACTGGTTGTTGTTGTTTTTTTTTTTTTTTTTTTTTTTTTTTTTTGAATTGCTCCTGCTAGACCTGAATATCAAAAGAATTAATGATATGATATGATATCATACATGCTATCCCTGCACCCCTGCTATAAATAATATATAGCTAGGTTTTTACCCCATGTTGTCGTACTTCTCAGTTTTGTAGGTTCTGGTGCCCGTAATTTAAATCATATTTTTTAAAAACTTTATTTATGACTTTTTTATGGAAAAAATTTGTTTTTGTGTTATCTGGTCATGTCGCTCTGTGGCAGGTCACTCTGTCCTGAGATAGTTCGCAATGTCTGTTGCCCTGAAATATGCGTCTGCTATATACGAGACATAAAAGACATTGTTAAACTCTCTAGGATTGAACACCACTAGAATCTCTAATCTAGACATAAGATACTACTAAACTCCATCAGCCTTAAAACATAAGACTATAGCGTACTAGATCTTAAACATTGAGCAACACTGGACCAATTCTAAAGAGTGAACAATACAGGACCAAATCCCAAAGATATAACTATACTGGACCAATCTCAAAGATATAACTATACTGGACCAATCTCAAAGATATAACAATACTGGATCAAATCCCAAAGATATAACTATACTGGGCCAATCCCAAAGATATAACTATACTGGACAAAATCCCAAAGATATAACTATACTGGACCAATCTCAAAGATATAACAATACTGGAACAATCTCAAAGATATAGCAATACTGGATCAAATCCCAAAGATGTAACTATACTGGACCAATCTCAAAGATATAACTATACTGGACCAAATCCCAAAGATAAAACAATGCTGGACCAAAACCTAAAGATTAAACAATACTGGACCAAATCCTAAAGATTGAACAACATTGGACAAATCCTAAAGACATAACGATACTGAACTGCCAGGTTTCGTTTTCTAGTGTTCTTGACTTACCATTCACCGCCAACTCGCATACATTCAATGTCACAAGTCCCTGTGAAAACATGCTACATTTTTATTCTCTTGATATGCAAATCGTAATCTATTTACACAATTTCCCTTAACTCTAAGCACAACTCCGTGCACATCAACTTCAACTTGATATAAGCCCTCGGTCCAACTGACAGACCCTGGGCAACGCTAGAGTTTCTCCCTCGGCTCTCTCTAGCGCTGTTTACTTCTCACTCGCTCTCTTCTCTCACTCTTCGCTGTGACACACCTGAATTATATATACCGCTGGTCTGGACTGACCCTTGAATGAACTCCCCAGTCCTCTGATCAACGCCCCCGTGATCAGAGTTTACAAAAACAATCATCCCATGACCGAGGTGTTCCCTCAGTCAACCACACATTCACCCGCAGTGATTCTAATACCCCTGACATTAACCAAATCCAAAAGATTGAGCAACACTGGACCAAATCCTAAAGATTGAACAATACTAGACTTCATAATGGCCATGATCGGAAGGACCACTAAAGATGCGACCGATAGAAACAGTTACCAGATAGACAAATATTGACCGGGATTGTACCTCGAGGTGTGAGGATTTTATCGGAAGCAAAGAAGGATACTGTCGGGAAGTATTTCGGAAATCACGATAGTTTCTGCCTCGCCACCATATGCTTATTATGTGTTCACATACTGAGCGTATTGATGAGCAGAGAGAGTGTAAGAGTACTTTTTCGTCACTGAGAACAGTGGAGAGCACGTCAATGAAGTTATCCTTGTTTAGAAAAAAAAAGTGCAGCATTATTGCAAAGTTGAAGAGCAACAGATTGGTCAATGACATTTTTTCAGAAACTTGCGACCGATATAAACAAACACTTACCTGATGCAGGAATCTGTAAAATAGTGAATGATGTGTTTTTTGCCAAACAAAATCGGGGGGGGGGGGGGG
>MUZC01004408.1:106930-125288 GCA_002072015.1 Radix auricularia | reverse complement strand
GGCTGAACGGTCACAAACTGCAGGACATACAAAGCAGAGCCAATAGAAACAAACTTTCACCTGAATTGGTCGTTTTTCCCTCGTGAAATACATTTTAAGCGATGGTCATGTTCACAAAGAAAGGGCTTAAATCATAAAAAAAAACCGAAGTCTTAGCTGGGGTTTGAACACAGAACATTACGCCTGTTATGCGGATGTAATTACCACTACACTACGATTTACATCCTATTATGAGAAGGAACAACGAAAGTGATATAAAGAAGGATGACCCCGCCTGTCCACCACTTTTTCTTGCCCGCCATAAACTGATAAGTCGGTGATTGACCCCAGCGAAGGTCATTCGTTGTGGCGTAGCGAGGAGGGCAGGGGGGACATCTGTCCCCGGGTGCCGCTTTAGTGGGCGCCAAAATGAGTATTAAAACTAATTATTTGATTTTACTTTGATGTAAATTAATGTATCCAAAATACGTTTGCAAGATTAAATTTTGGAGCTCCACAATTATCTTCATTACAAACTAGTTAGCAAGCATGATTTTGGCGCCCCAACTGAGCATTCAGGGGCGCCATTCTACTCACAAATAAAAGACTCATCCACTACGTAGGATTGCTTATGGAGTTAAAAAAAATAAAACTGTGAGTCTTTGAGTGTGAGACTGGGGAAGAAACGAGAAACAAAGTCTAGTAAATTACTGGCAAGGTTGTTAAAAAGAGCCAAGAGTACAGAAAAGCTGAAGCCGCAAAGTCCTTATCTTCAGAATCAAATAACGGCAAGTATCAACCGCCTGCAACGCCAGTCTTAGAGCACGAAAGCGAGAAGGTTGAACCATACCGTCAGAATTACAACATTCAAAATTTATGATTCAGACAAATGCTGCTGTTTATGCTGAGGAAAACACCAGAGACGTCGTTGTTGAACTTACAGGTTAAACCTGTATCAAGTATCTTGTTTCATGAATTTGGCACTGCATGGCCATGCTAATCATCTGCATAAAGGCAAGGATAACAAAATTTTGTTAGAATCTTTCTCTCTGTGATCAAACTCGTTGCTCAGAATGATCCACTGTTAGAAAAACACCTACAACATACCCGAGAAAATCCAGGTTTAGTTTCTTATTTATCACCGTAGATCCAAAATGAATTTATCTACCTACTTACATCAACTGTAAGGAATCAGCTCTTAATGAAATCAGGGAAAAAACAAGTACTACGGTATCTTAATTGACTCAACACCCGATGTAGGAGACCTGGAACAGCTATCTACAGTCATCAGATTTGTGGATGTGGATTTTCAAACTAAAAAAATTAACCATAAAAGAATCATTTTGAGGTTTTATTCAGATACATTCCGAAAACGCAGCAAGCCTTGAAAGAGTCATCTAGAGAAACTGAAATCTGAAAACATACTTCTAGCCGATTGCCACAATGTTATGACAATGTTGCTGTAGTGACTGGCCATGTATCCGACCTTCAAAAGCGAATTCGTGCCAGAAATCACAGAGCATTGTTCGTCAGCTGTGACAACCTCAGCCTAAACTTAGCAGGAGTTCACTCCTCTAAACAGGAGCCAGTTGTTATTGTGTTTTTTTTCTTTTGTTTGTTTGTTTGTTGTTTTTTGTTGTTTTTGTTGATCAGTTGTAAGAATATATAAGTTTTCTCTCGTTCAGCAACTCGTTGGGAAGAATTATAAAAATATTTTTAAAAAAGTTTTAAAGATACCACGTTTTGTGAACTAAAAAGAAGAAAATAAACTAAAAACGTGGGGCGCATTCGGCTGAAATTAAATGAAGTATCATATATAGACTGTGGAGGAATTTGAAACTGAAAAGTTTAATGTAATAGCATTAATAGACCAAATTTCAGCCGAATGCGCCTGACGTTTTTAGTTTATTTTCTTCTTTTTAGTTCACAAAACGTGGTATCTTTAAAACTTTTTTNAAAAAAGTTTTAAAGATACCACGTTTTGTGAACTAAAAAGAAGAAAATAAACTAAAAACGTCAGGCGCATTCGGCTGAAATTTGGTCTATTAATGCTATTACATTAAACTTTTCAGTTTCAAATTCCTCCACAGTCTATATATGATACTTCATTTAATTTCAGCCGAATGCGCCCCACGTTTTTAGTTTATTTTCTTCTTTTTAGTTCACAAAACGTGGTATCTTTAAAACTTTTTTAAAAATATTTTTATTTTATACTTTTTAGTTTTCATTTAAGTAGAATTGAGTACTATAATTAATGAAATATTAAATTGTCATGTGAATCAAGTATGCATGCAAAATTTCATCAAAATTGGATGATCAGAAGTGGTTCAAAAAAGGAATTCAATTTTTGCCCCGGAAAGACATCCAGACAAGAAAGACATCCAGACAAGAAAGCAAACTAAGAAAAACTTCCCTTTGTTGTTGTATTTCCTTGGTTGTCTCCCTCACACACAAGAAATCATTGACATTTGATTAGTAATTAATTAATTAATTAAGTAGAATTGAGTACTATAATTAATGAAATATTAAATTGTCATGTGAATCAAGTATGCATGCAAAATTTCATCAAAATTGGATGATCAGAAGTGGTTCAAAAAAGGAATTCAATTTTTGCCCCGGAAAGACAGACAAGAAATCAAACTAAGAAAAACGTGGTAAAAGCAAACTAAGAAAAACGTGGTAAAAAAGGAGCTGTGCCAAATCACAGTGAAGAGGGAGTCTAAAACACACCGGAGTGCCGATCAGAAGCTGTTAAAGATATTTATGAAGGACTACATGAACTAGTAGGGCTACTGAAAAAAACATCAGAAGATGCAAATTTGACGCCTGATAACAGAAGTGATGCAGACATTTTGCTGGCAAGTATATTAAACTTTAACTTCCTGGTTTTGTGACATTACTGATACATCATATTTTGGGAAAATGAACGTTTCCAGAAACGGTTTCAGGATCCTACTATGAATTTCAAGGAAGCAGCATCTGATATTAAATCGCTGGAGCAAGAACTTGTCAACATTCGTGATAAGTTTAGCCAGCTTGAGGTAGAAAATGGATAAAAAAGATGCACAACTTGGGGAATCGAGGTTGACAGAAGAGATTATACATCGAATGATTTCTGGATAATCAGCAAGAGATGCAGGACTTTCTGCAGAAGAAGAAATTTCACGTGCTATGAACAGCGTAATTGATAGAATCCAATAAGGGATATCAATACGGCTTTTACGTTTAAAAAACTGAAACACTAAATTTGGATTTTTGTTAGACGTCAAAACTCTTCTCGCTGAGACAAATGTTTCACTTCGTCAAAAATTTTTATATTTTGGAAATTTCTACGACACTGACATTTGAAGGCTGCAAAATGAGGCTCAAGTGGCTCAAATTCTACCGGAAACTCTTTTGGATCTTCTTGCTTTGATTGTTTCATATGTAGATCACTTATTTCAGAATCTGCTAATACTTATATGAATTGTTGTTTCAATTGCAAGCTGTGACCGATTTGCAGCAAACCGAAGCTTACTTTGTCTTGTTTCCGTGCTTCAACTTCAATTCTCAAGTGGCTTTCTTTGACAATTTGGACTTCACCACAGCTAAATTTTTATTTTTCATATCTTTTTATTCGTTTTATTTGTGTTTTGTTTGTTCGTTGAGTGGGTCTCTTTGCCGAAACGTTCGCTGTTTTGTTACGTCCTGTTAGGCTAACTTAGACCCTGTTTAACGTTTTCCATTTAATAATTTATAAGCCTTATAGCAGTCTCATCCCCATTTTGTATTTTCAAGGCATGTTACACAAAGGTCCAATGAGTTGTAAAAAAATTATATTTGACAACTTATTACAATTTGCAATTATTGTGTTTTTGAAAATATTTTTTAAAAAAAGATTAAGATTTGTAATTAACACATTACAAGTTTTAGTTTTACTAAATATTTAGCTTTTTTTTAAAAAAAAAAATCAATACAAATTTTTAAGACATAGCAAGAAAAAATAAGTTAAAAACGCATTTAAAATTAAGCACTTGGAAGGAAATTTATATTTAATTTTAAAAATATAAATTTAATACAGCAGTATAGAAATTGTTTTAAGATTTAAAAAAAAAACAAAAAACATGAAGATCTTCTTTTTTTCTCAAGTGGTTCAAAAGTTATGATTTCTTTTTCTAAAACCCCATAATCACTTTTTTCACTATGTTGTTTTCCGTAACATTTTGTATCCTTTTAGGGTATTATTTAAAATTACCATAACTTAATTATTTAATATAAAAAGCTAATATTTTTAGGAGATATATTAAAATATAATTACTTCAATATAATGTCAATGGATTAAAATTGTGTTATTGTTAATAAAGTAAAAACAATGTTTAATTATTTTTTTTTATAAAAATCATGTTCCTTATAATAACAGCTTATTTTAAAGTTTATACTTAAAAATTTTTTATTATTTTTTAAAATGGAGAAGCAAGTAAAAAAAAACAAAAAAAACTATAGAAACTTATTAAACATTTTCTTTAATTTCAATGGCTATGTTATTTATGAACATAATTAAGATTTGTAAAAATTTTTACCGAATAATCGAGAAATTAATTAATTAATTGTTATTTTCGGCAGCCCTAATAATACTAATATATATATATATATATATCCTTTCTGTTCCCATTCTTTGATCCCAATATTTTTTGCCCTCATCTGTCCACACCACTAAGTCTGACAGACGGACTTGACGACAGTGTCTCTGATGACCGCTAATGAGTTGAAGTCGCCCACCTGAAACACCAGGCCTGGTGACGAGGCGATGGTTTTCAGCTCATCGCTTCCCGACCCGTCGCCTACTCCGATGGCTATGATAGTGGTGCCAGAGCTTCTCAAGCTGGCAGCTTCGGTGGCAGTGTCTGTGGCTGCAGATGAAGAAATTGGGTGGTTTCAAATTGTATTGTGATGTCAATATTTATAGTTTTTCATCGTCGGACTGGAGTGAAGTTGAATCATATCAGTGCTTCTCAAAATTTTAGCATGGCTAACAGGCAGAAAGTTTTCCATTGTACCATGGCCAGTGAACTATTTTCCCTGCACTGACGTGATAATGAAATGAAATTTATTTTATTTTTCTTGATAACTTCTGCCGACCAGCAGCGGATGGACCGCGGACCGACACACGTCCGCGGACCACCACTTTGAGAAGCAATGAAGTATATAATAAAGAAATAAACTGGTTGAATGAATAACATATGAATAAAATTTATATTTAAAAACATCCTAACTGCTACTGGATCCTCGGGGGATGTAATTCTGGTTATGGAAGTAATAGATAATATTTGTAATGGTTGCTTCCCCCACTTTGCTTTTAATGAAATGAAAAGTTCGTTGTGTGAAAATCTATATTGAGTCTGAATTTCGACTATTTTTTTTAATACTCAGCTAATTTAAAAGTCTTTAGAATTTTACAATATTGCGTTCATGATCAGCACGCGATCAATCTTCTCTCTGAGGTTCATTGGTCCGTGTGCAAAGTAAAAAGATTCGTTTGCAAAGTTGCAGAACATCCAGTTTTGTGCAATATTTTTTTACAAAATTTGCTGCGCAATAATTCTAAATCGTTGCACGGCCTTGGTCAGATATATGCACAGCTGCGCAGCTTGAAGGGGACATTGCAGGCCACATGTTTCAATATATTTGGATTAATTTACAAATTTTATGTCAATTTGACAACCGTTAAGAGATAACAATTGATATGCAAAATTCCGCAACATACGAACGAACACACTCACACAACCAACGCAAGTTAATGCACGAAAACGAACGACAAAAGGAATTGTACTTGTTTTAAACACGGCTCAGTAGATTCTAAGGATTCATTTTTAAAGGATATAATTTCATGTTGGAATCCTTCCGTCTCACATCAAGACGATTGTGCATCACCGTTGGTTTGAGTTGCATATATTGTGTGGCTGTGCAGTCCTATCCTTTAGTGAAGTCTTGATCACAGCTTTTGCACACGAATTCTGTGCTTCCCAATGTTTTTGCCTTTCTCCTAGCTCTTCTGTCTGTAGAATCCTCCATCCTTCGCTCCTCGGCTACTATGAAGTCCTCTTTTACAACTATGCGTCACGTAGATCGGTATTCTGCTTTAAACTCCCAATCGTGTGTGCGTATTAAGGCTGCCTTCATGTCCTTTTGGCAGACATATTTAAATCACAGATGTGGGCGACCTGTGTTCCTCTTTTCCGATGCCAGTTCTCCATATAGGAAATTTTGGGGGGATGCGGCTAGGGCTCATTCTTTTCACTAAAGAATGAGAATATGTTTTGGATATTGGTATTCATTAGCGCCTCACTAGTTGGCACTTTATCCTGCCATTTAATGCCAAGGATGCGACGCAGGCACATCAAGTGGAGGCTATTAAGTTTTCACACATGGGATGTATAAGTGATTTATGTCTCGTTTCCGTATAATAGCGTACTTATGACGAAGGCTCGATAGACACACAGTTCGGTTTTTCTCCATTAGCTTGGTGTTTGCCAGACCCGTTTATTTAGTTTAACAATTGTGGCGGTTGCCTTGCCAATTTCTCTGTTTATTTCGTCCTCAATGGACAGTGTGTTGGAGACTTTGGGCTCCAAGTAGGTGAAGCTGTCCATAGCCTCCACGTTTTCATTGTCGATATTAATGGTAGGAGGAGAACTTGTGTCTTGGACCGTGATGTTGTCTATTTGAAACTGATTTGCAGATCAAATTCTTTGCAGGCGTGGGAGAAGCTTGACACGAGTTGTTGTAAACCATTTTCTGTGTGCGCTATCAATGTCGCATCATCGGCAAAAAGTAACTCATGAATTATGAAATCTGTCCTTTTGGTTTTGGCTGGGAGACGGGCAGTGTTAAAAAGCTTTCCATCAGCTCTAATGTGTAACCAGATTCAATCACAGCTATCATTGATTGCGTATCAAAGCAGTACAGAGAAGAATATTGCGAAAAGTGCTGGTTTGAGTACACAACCTTGATAAACTCCGCTGCTGACTGGTAAAGATTCTGACTTAGCTCCATCGAACTGCATTGTGCCCTGCAAAATTTTCATGCATGAAACTGCCTGATGATTGCAAGTTGGTGTGTGGGACAATCGAATTTGGAATAGTCCGGTGCTAATGACTAAATCAAAGGCTTTCATAAATGCAGTGTATAGAGATCACCATGTCTATGGTAGACCGACTAGCCCGAAAACCTTCCTGAGATTCTGGATAAACTCAGGAGGCTCAACTGTGTAATCGCGTTAGTATGACACGGGCAAATATCTTTCCAACAATAATTTGGAGTGAGATTCCGCGATAGTTGTTGAAGTCAATATTTTCACTCTTGTTCTTATATAGTGTGTATATTTGCATACTTAAGGTCATGGGGGATGTAGCCCTGTTCCCAGCAGTGTGTTAGAAGCTCATGCAAAGGTTGTAGTGAAGCTGTCTTGCCCCTCTTTAGAGATTCTGGTAGTATGACATCATCCCAGGGACTTTTCCACAAGCTAGGCTGTCAATTGTTTTGCTAAGCTCTTCTTGAGTTCTTCCATGGGCGGCATAGAAGGGATATCATCTAGAGCGTTGCTGGAGACTGTGGCTAACTGTTGCATACAGTTTCAGATAATGTTCAACCCACTTGGGGGCAACTTTGGACGTAAATCGTCGTCTTGCTTTTATGATATTTACGTACACGGCTTTGACATTCGCCATGATTGCAGCTTATTGTATGATGGAACAGAGGTTAAGCCTGTAGGTATTGGTGCATTGACTTGCGAATTTCGGGCATGGGACTTAGCTGCTTTTAAGGCATGCAGCCTTTCGGGTGTTGGCTTTTCTTAGGCAATAAGAGCTTTCCTTTTGGCTTCAGTGACAGGTTTCATCTCGTCCCAATGTGCATGAAACAAGTCATTGTTTTTGTGGGATTTTTTTTACTAAAGGCATTTAATGATGATGTATAGATCGTGTTTCTGAGACACGTCTATTTGGAGTCAATGGTGCCTAGTGACGTCATCATTGAGAGACCTTCAGTTGCGTTTTCACTGGGTCTTTCGTGTAGAAGGTGTTTATGCGTGTACATCCGTTTTTGTTGGTGTGGTACGAGTTTATCCTCATTATTCGTACCTTGCTGGTCACCAGGGCGTGACCTGTGTTGCATTGGCACTGTGATAGCTGTGGGTGAGTAGGGAGCTAGCCAGTTGTGCACGCCTTGTGATGATGAGCTACAGCTGGTGCCATTCGGACAATGAAGGGTATCTTCAAGATACTTGGTGTATTACTTTGCACTTAAAGAATGTATTGATTACACACAAGCCTTGTAGGCAGCACAGTTCCAGCAGCCTTTGTCCATTCTCATTTATATTTCCCCTTCCAAAGAGATCAAGGCATGTTGGCAAGATTTCGTTGTCACTCCCCACTCTAGCATTGAAATCTTCTAGGAAGTAGATTGCCTCTTCATTTTGGATGCTGGCTATTTACCTGATCTAAAGCTCCATAGCTCCGGGATTGAACAGAGGGTTCTGATTGTACGCACTAAGATTGCTTGCTTGGCCTGCAGCTGTTTTGAGTCTTTGAGTGACGATCCTCTCCATGCTTGATAAAGTGTGTTCAATAGATGGTATGAGGATGTTCTTAACTGCGAAACCTACACCATGCTGTCTTGGTTCACCTGTAGGTCTGCCTTGCCAGAAGAAGGGCTAATTTGTTACTTTTAGTGAGCTACTGTCTTGGAGACTTGTTTAATGAAGGCATGCGATGTCAGTCTGTTGAGCTCTCTATAAATTATTCCTGTTTTCCGTGTGTCCCTTATTGTCTGAAGGTCGTTAGTGATGCAGGGATTCGAAGAGCTGGGGTCTTATTTTCTTGGTGCCAGGCTTTCTGACCCACTTCTTAGTGGAAATGTAATCTCCACGAAACCAATGGAGTAGGAAGGCCATGACGGGATAGTACCTATTTGACTGGGGCTGCCACGTTTGAGGAGGGTGGTAGCTGCCCAGAGACATTGGTAGTCTCCCCCACTGTCCGAAGCGTCTCTGGCGCCTAGATCGACGTCAATTGAGCTTTCGCTTAGATCCGGTAACTGCAGCTTCCCATGTTTTGTCCACAACTTGCAGCGACGCTCTAGTGTCCTCTCTAGAGGTGATGCAAGCCTGTGCGGGTATTTTGGAGATTTAGCTGCTGCCCATATAACATATCCCCACGTCAATGGTGTAACCAAGGGAATGACTTGCGACGATGCAGCTTGACACCATTGTAATGTACATAAAATTTAGTTTTTAACTCCCTTAGCCTTTCGCAGGCAGCGGGTGTAGCCGCAAGGCAGCGGAAATTTTTGAAGTCAGAGTTTCCTTCTCCTTGATGAACTACCAGCCAATGTTAGCAAGTCTCATCTACCCGAAGGGGTAAGAATCACCAGCATCTTTGATCGAAACATTGACTGATTTTTGTGTTTCGGTACAACAGCCCAGCGCACTATCACTTTGACAACCACGTCCCTAATTTTACGTGAAAGAAACTAAATATTTAAGCATTTAATGAAATATTTTTTTTAAAAAATAGTTTAAAGCTGTACCTCGATGTGTACAACATTTTCAGGCAATATTCCATTTATTCTGGCTTCTTAATTGGAGTATTTCATTTACAACAAAAGTCATACAGACACCTTAACAGAACTCCCGTATCCTCTGATGCTGTTTTACAGAGTACTAACCCACATGAAGCATATCGATATATCATCCCACGATCCTAACTTACCGTTATTCGATAAGCCATCAGTGATGACGATAGCCACCTTGGGGACGTCGACCCTTGCGCCATTGGCAGACGTGAAAGAAAATGTCCTTGCATCTCTGAGGGCGTCTGAGGTCGCTGTGCCTCCACTGAAGTATGGCAGGGCCAATAGCCCCTGTGGGCACATAATTCGAAATACATATATATTGTGAAAGATTCGTTCACACTTGTTAACTTATTAATCAATCACTAAACTCCAAGTCAGACTGTACAAATAAATCATGTTTAATTCTTTAACTTGGCAACACTCATCCCTAACTAAATTCGTGTTCCTAACTCTGCCCTATCCATATCTCCGTCTGTCTGTCTGTGTGTCCCTAACTCCCCGTGTGTTCGTCTGTGCATCCCTTTTATACGCGTCAGTCTCCGCATCTATACGGTCAAGCTTGTTTGACTTAACCAATCTCTGGCGAGACTACCACACCCAGGCCTGCTGCCGTCCACAAGCTTGCCTCATTTCTCGCCCGCACCCTTACCGATTCAAAGGACACCGCTGGCACGTGGTCAATCCCCGTCCACATTAAAGGACTTAAGCTTGTCGTCCGTCACCAGGATCCCAGGTTGGCCTCGTTCCTCGGCCGCACCCGTCCAGCTTCAAAGGACCCGTCCCTCTGAGCGCCGACAATTCGCCCCCAGGGCCTCCACAATATATATTTTTTAAATTGTGGAACGGCTACTTTTATACTATATTTAACTTTTAAAGACTTCCCAGTGCTTACGGGGAATGTGTGTATAACTCGCCTCTAATTCTGGAGTGCGAAAAGATAGCGCATAGATAGCGCATAGATAGCGCTCTTTAGCAATGAAATCATACAAAGAATAAAAACTCCTTATCGCGTGAGAATTAAGTTGACTTCCAGAAAGAAAAATTGATGTTAACCTTCTGCTAGTCTAGTGCTTTCGCTAGTTTCACGAAATTTTGTAGTAGTTTTTTTTATTTGTTTCTTTTTTTTTTCTTTTTGAAGATGTGATTTTGCGAAACTGTTCGTCCAAAAAATAGCACTAAACTACAGATACATAAAATACTTTTTAAGGACACGCTTTTATTTACATATAGATAAAACTAACGTTTGTACGTGCAGTGGATAGGTTCAAGGATTTCACCTGTAAATCATTGTAAATTTTTATTTTCTTATTTTCGGTGAACATCTAAATATAAATAAAAGCGTGTCCTTTTTAATATTTTGTTGTAATTTAAAAAGGTATTTATGTTCAAGTTTTAAGTTTCTAATTTTGCTATTTAAATTGTGGGTGTGAGAAGGTGGCATAATTGATTAAAGGAATGTTTGAATAATCAAAACTCCTGTTGCTCCTAATGTGTTCTTATGTCATTTTCGATTTTATTTTCGTATTACTGAGCTTTTGAACACGGGGAATGTGGTCATCGATGGCTGGGGTGAATTCCAGTGGTACGCACTTGGAAGTCAACAATAGCAGACGCGGATACAGATGCTATGTTGAGCTAACCGGTAAATTTTAGATAGATCTAAAATTTTGTTACAATTCATTGTCATCGCAGATCTATATGTGTTAAAATTTTGAGATCTATAGGACCATCAAAAGTGGTTTAAATTTACGTTACAAAATTTGTCGGATGGATGGGTGGATGGATAAACATGCAAACAGTGTGTCATAAATAAAAGCGTGTAAAATAGAAATAAACTCTAGAGAGCCCTTCGTATACGTAAAATAATCATTCCTTAGGGCTTGTTATTTCTAAAACCGGAAAGTGTCATTGAGGCGGTCCATAAATAACGTCACGCACCTAGGCTGGGGAGGGGATTAAGCATTTGTGACGGTATGTGACGATGGGGAGGGGGGTAAAGAAATATGGCGTCACATAAAGAACGCGAAACTTTAAATAAACTTCCACTTAACTAATTCATTGCTTGCAATTTATTTAATAACTTTTAGATGGCTTCAAGCGTGTTACGATTAGAACGATCAACGGGTAACTGTTGCCGTGCTATTACCGAGGTAGCAATATTGCGCCCGGGTACCCGTGAAAATGTGGCTGCAGCGTATATACTCTATAACAACAGTGGCCAATCTGCGAGTCTTAAGTGTTGACATACGGCTCGCGAAATTTTATCAACTAAAAAATTTCGTTTTAAACATTCCCTGTGAAATACTTTTAACACGAAAATGCTTGAGAAGTATCTGTAAAGGTGAAATAAAATAAACTGCTGACTAAGTACAAGGTATTTTGATACAAATTTTTCCTCTGAACATGAAACATAATATCATAACACACAAAAAAAGACTTTGGTTCTTTGAATGAATCAATGACAGAAAGTTAACAAGTCTTTAAAATACGCCGACATTATTTAGTTACCAGTTAAACGAGCAAATGCTTCCGGTTTTTTCTTTTCTTATTTTTTGTAATTTAACACCCACCCCACCCTCATCATACTCCACTCCTATCGTGACCATGTTAAAGTGGTAGCTAGTTTTTATTTTTTTTTAAATACGGACAAAACATAGGGTTTAATGGGTTTATAATAATTTAAGCTTGATTAAAAATTTAAACGTTGAAGGTTCGGTTTGTAAATGGTAGATGATGTAATAACTGTTACCACCTGCACACAGGTGTTGACGCGCCTTGCTAAAAAAAATTAACAAACTCGAGTCCATTCCCTAGCATAAAAACTGATTTTAATAAGATGTACAAAGTTGTCAGTATTTAAAGTTTATCAATTAAAAAGTTACTACCGCCGCCAATGTTCCCTTGAAGCTGCGTGGTTGTGCGGTCGCGCAGTTCTCTAACTGATGCGGCGCAGAGGTTTAGAATAACTGCACAGCAAATTGTGTAGTATTGCAGAAAAAATGAATGCTATGCAACTTTTCTCACGACTTTTTTTTTTTGCTTTGCACACGAAGCAACGAACCTTAGAGGGAACACTGACCTCCACCTAGCGAACAATAAAATTCAAGATATTGGGCCCGTATAACCTGACTGAACATTCCGTCATTGTTGTTGACATTTTGTTTAGATGTTCAGTTTACTCTAGTCTTAGTTTTTAAGTATGACGAATGAATTTACTGCAGGAATAAAAGCTTGTAGACCACAATAGTAAGTTTTTTGGAAGTATGCAATTAGCTAGTGTGTGAAATGAGGAGCATGGATGGCAGCTAGGTTGCATTATATAGCCGTCATGACCGCGAAAATTATGTGGCGTTTTGGACGAGTACCCACACAGCTTTTTCAAAAAAAAAATTAACAGCCCTAGTTGCGATATTAAAGTGATTGTAGATGTACACCACATAATTTTTTAGATGTAAAAAAATTATAAATAAAAACAACAACCAACAATAGACTTTTAAAGTTATAATAAGCGTGGTATTGACAACATTGCGAAATCCCTAACCTGTCTCAATGCAGAATTACTGAGGTAGGTCGTGAAGCTGAATTCTCTGACGGCGCTGCTGGAAAAAGAGAGCGCACTGAACAAGACGTCGTTGAGGCCGATGGTGAACTGCTTTGTGACGTTGGCGGCGAACCCAAGCATCAGTTGCCAGTTGGGCGCAGTGATGCTGCCAGATGAATCCAGGATGAAGAGAGCATCTGCCTTACTCTGTGTTGTGCAGCCCACAGCAGCTGGGAGATAAAATGTGGAGACGTTGAGAGAAGAAATGTTTATTTAAAAGAAAAAACGGAGGTGTGTTTAATTTTTTTTTAATGGAAGTGATTACAGCAGTTACCTTGGCAAACACCTGCGGTCAGTTGGTTTTTGATGGCCATCAGGCCGGTGAAACTGCTGACGTTAAATACGAGGCCGGGGGACGAGGCAATGGCCAGGAGCTCAGTATGGTTAACGTAGGACCCCACACCCACGGCCACCACGGTCACATTGTTCTGTTTCAGTCTGTCCGCCTCCAGGGCCGTTGCTTCAGCTGAGAAAGAGAACCGCCGTAGGGAAGTAAATTTTTACTTTAGTCTTGCACAGTGCTTCCCAAAGTGTGATACGCGTTCACCTGGGGTACGAGAAGAGTTTGTTCTGGGTACTAGAAGTTTTTTTTTTTAATCTGGATACGGGAATATTGTTCTGTTTACGAGAAGAGTTTGTTGTGGGTACAGGAAGAACTTTTTTTCTTGGTACGGAAAATTTGGTTAGAGGTATGCACTGTGCAGGGCTTTGAATTTGCTAGTAAAATATATGAAATTTGAACAAAAGATGGACACTTAGTTTTTAAGAAAAATTATAGAAAGGGTTACTCATATTTACAGATGTACTCTTTTCAGGCCGAGGAGCTAAAAAGGTTTAAATCTAGCTTATTAAAATACTTAAAATGTGTACTTGAAAATGAATATAAGTGTGTGATCTTTGTTTTGTCTGTGCTTATATATGTTTAGGCTTTAGGCTGAGTTAAATAGTAAAATAATTTATACCACAATAACAAACAATTTTTAAAACATGTTAATAAGAAAAATGTTACGATTCATAGGTCTTTTCATTAGATCTATCATCTTTCAATGCATTTTATTATTAAGTTTTAATTATATCGTTTGAGAAACGTTAGCTTTCCTCTCTTCTTCTTGTTGCTAGAGGAGGCCATCTCCAAATACTTTTTAAAGAAGTGACTCTATTTTCTAGAGAAATTATCAAAAAATTATAAATACACGTAAGTGAAAAAATAAGTAACGATCTGTTTTACTGTTCAATAAAAAATAAATAAACAAACGAAATATTGACTGCCGTAAAAAAATCAAGGTAACTCGATTCGAAAGACACTGCGTATTTTCAAAAACGTCATTCTCAACACATCGGTGTGTGACTTGCTAACAGTCACTAACAGATAATGGGGATTGGGGTGGTATTCAAACTAGTTTTTAAAAATTAACAAGAACAAGACTCGTATCATTTTTTAAAAAACCTTTCAACCAAGATCAAAAGATTCACTTACGGATTTTGTAAGAACATAAATACAAAATTACACAATGCAACCACTAACATATTTTGAAAAGCACTCATTTAAATAGAGCCAACTTACGACTGTCAGAAAAGCCGTCGGTGATGACCACCGCTAGTCGGCTGATGTTTACCCTGGCCGTCGGGAAGACCGTTGTCCTTGCGTATGTCAGTACAGCTGCGGTGTTGGTCAAGTTACTCAGGTAGGGGAGTTGACTCAGGTCCTGGAGGTTAGATATCAAAAGTAAATTTTTATACATAGCACTTACGCTTTTTGACAGGGTTCAGTGGAGCCTCTCATTACGAGCACCTCTCATAACGATAAAGTCGAATAACGTGAAAAAGTTGCCCCCTTAACAAACCCCTTAACGGCCCTTGGGGGCCGCGGTCGTCGAGTGGCAAGCGCGCTCGACTGGCAATCCGATGGTCACGAGTTCGAGTCCATGTGAAGCCAAGAATTTATTCCCGGGGCCTAGGGCGTCCCCGAGTTCCACCCAGCTGCAAATGGGTGAAAAGCGGCGGGGTAATGCGTGGAACCCTTAGCCGCGGCATGTGAACGCTGCATCACTTGACAAAAAACAAGTGCTGCCTTGCAGATGGTCTTGGCTGACCAAAGGCTATGGAAGCAAATCCAGAAAATACAGCAGGCTGAAGTCGGAGACCACGGGCCATTTGGCGCAAAACTCGTGGCACGCAAAACTCAATATTGAGAACGAAGAAGAAGAAGAAACGAACGACATTTCGCATAACGAGTAACGAAATAAGGGGAAGTCCCCTATTCTCATTTGTGAGTCGGGGTTTCCACGCCGATGCATTGCTAACAGACAGAGTTTTCGTTGGTGATCACCCATGTTTACAATTTTGTATTCAGACTGTATTCGTATTTTTGTGTGTGCAAAGTGTAATAACCAGTGTTAAAATGTATTCGATGAAAATAGAAAGAATACAATTATAATAGAGGAAAAATAACAATTTAAATGAAATGTAAAAGCATTGAACAACGAGAACAAGGTGTGGGGGTGGCTAATCTAGCGCGCACATATAGGGTATACAAAATAAAAACTTAGTTGCGGTGAAATCCAAAGAGTCAATGACAGATTTAACAGCAGCTAAGTTTTTATTTTTTATATTTGTTTTATTTGTGTATTGTTTGTTCGTTGAGGAAGGCTCTATGCCGAAACGTTCGCTGTTTTGTTACGTCCTGCCAGGGTAACCCTTACCCTGTTTACTTCTTTTTCATTTACTTATTTATAAGCCTGATTGCAGTCTCACGCACACATATAATAGGTCAACGTAAAAAGTGTGCACTATTCTCAAGGACAAAAACAAAATAAAGGCGATAGGTGCTTCAAATGGAGTGTCAAGAATGTAAGAAAATTTACGTATCTTTTGATGATGTTCAGAGGTTGCTTCTAATATGGATAAACGAAAAGCGACTAAAAGGCGACACTATTTAACGAGAACGTTATTTGTCAAACGGTGAAACTTATTTTGCTTCCAATCTTAATTGTATTCCAAGTTTTTACACTACTTACTAATTCATAAGTAATTTTATTTTAATCATATTAATAAAAAATTTTTTAATAGAAAAATGAGTATTTTTTACGCATGGAAGGCATTATCGTGTTTTACATTGATTTATAAGGGAAAAATTGTTTCGTTTAGCGAGTTTAACGAGTGTTTCGATAAACGAGTAAGATTCTGGAACAAATTATGCTCGTTATGAACATGAATGTTCTTGCATAACAACCATGACAGGTAGAAATTTCCATCATGGTCATTTATATAACGAGTTTTATTTCCTTGAAATCTAAAGGATGCTCTCATAACATAATACAGAATGTTGCTTCACTGACATAACTGATAAATGTCCTGCTGACTTAACTGAGGCATCGGCACAATTTCTAATTTAATGTGGAATTCGCTACTTTACCCAAGTAGCCTGATCGTTCGTTAATTTTCCTAGCGTTTATCGTCTCACCTGAAACACTTCTGCGTTGGTTTGGTAGGTGCTGAAGGTGAACCTGCTGGACACAGATTCACTGTATACAGCGGCGGCGAACCGGACCTTGGTTGGACCGACCATGAAGTTTGTTGTTAGTGACGCAATGAAGTTTGTCATCGTCTGGTAGTTGACTTGACCGATGCTACCAGACGAGTCCAGGCACAGCATGATATCGGCCTGGGCGTCACATAATTCATCTGGTGGAGGATATAAACTCAGAGGGAATAGTGGGTCAGAAAAGAGTGTGGGGGCAGGCGTTTTATTATATTTCTTTTTTTTTTGTGTAGGTGCGACAATTCTGGGTAACGAGCAGAGAGTTTTCGTGGAACGGGCTGGAAATACTTTGAGGAGAGGAATATGTTGATCTTTCATATAGAAATCTATTCTCTATTTGTTTTGTGTTCCTTTTTGGCCCCTGACACGAATTGTGAATTGTTTTTAATGCCGAAGTTTCATGAAAAACTAATTTTATGTTAGGAAGAAAGAGAATATAAAAAAGAGAATCAATTTTCCCTAGTAAAACGGATCTCCGACTAGGACCTGTAAGCTGCAAAAGCCCTGTATGGTGTCCATTTCCAGGCCCGTTTAACTGTCATGCGGTTGCTCAGATAGAAGGGAAAACGATAAAACAGACTTATAATTTCTTATACTAGCTAATAGGAGCTTTAAAATCACTTAAAACTTTCGTTGTTTTAACGTAGTATATAGTTTTCTTCTGACTTATACCTACCCACCCTCCTCCAGTGGCGTAGCTAGAGCGTTTGCCGCCCGGGGCGGTCTCCAATATGCCGCCCTTTTAAAGGCAGTCCATAAATGACGTCACGTTGGGGGGGAGGGTCACACATTTGACGTTATTCCAAACGCGCAAATTTAAATAAAAGTTCCACTTAAATATAACATTACCGACACTTTATTCAATGACGTTTTAGGTGGTTTTAACGCGTGTTGCGATATTACAGTGCAGCCTTAAACTAAAAACATATTAAAATGACAAAAAATTAGTTTAAACATGCTCATTTTTAAACAGAACCTACAGCTTGTATTGGAAGGGCAGGAGAAGGTAGGGCAAGGAGGTTTGTAATTAAGCCTCCTTGGGGTAGGGGGTGAAAAATCAGCCGAAATCACGTGACGTTATTAATGAAAGGCCCCTTGAGTCAATCATATGATGGTTTTATAAATTAATAAACATGAATAAATAATTGTATTTGAAACAAAGTACATTGTAAAAGGTGGTGAACACTTTTACCATTGCATGCCCTATTTATGTAAGTAGTAATAAAAGAGGCCGCATAAGCTGATATACCTATAAATACACATTTTAAAAAATACAAGATAAAAATTTGTTTTGAAGCCCACAAGAAAATTATAGGGGTAGCAGGTCTCTCCCCCCCCCCTTCCCCCCAATAATTCAAGAAATATTCCAAATTTACTCCAAAAACATTAACAATTAATATGCTTTTACTTTTTATTTATAAATATATGATTTTTTAATTTAAAAAAACAAGAAATTGTACACATCAGTATGTTAACATATTTTTTTTAATTATTTATACATTTACTTCTTACCCAACTTTCTTAATAGAAAAATCGTGTATTATTTATTTAAAAAATATTTGTAATATTTTGTTCTGTGAACATTATTGCAAAATTTTGTAGCCTTAAATCACATATTATGGGGCGAA
>MUZC01004408.1:49227-105674 GCA_002072015.1 Radix auricularia | reverse complement strand
AATACCAAGTTTTTCACTATAAATTCTTTACATACGAGACATAACTATAATATGTTCATTATAATACCCAGGACAAAACAATCCGAAAATACAAAATTCTAGTTATGTCTCGTAAAACGTGTTTAATATAATGCGCACCGATCGTGAATATATTTTTAAAAAGTAATGTCAATGTAATGCGCACCATATTGCGCGACATGAAAGGTTGTTGAACATATTACGCACAACACTCTATCTCAAAAAATTAAGATGATATAAAGAGATAAATAAAATAATTTAAAAATTTAATAATTCAATTGCTGTCCATTCGATTGATTTGAAATTTTGATAAATCATTTTGATCATTGGAATGAGTCTGCCTGCAAAATTTCAGCTCACTAGCTTACGTAGTAGTAGTAGTAGCTTACGAGAAAGTGGCTTAAAAATCAATCCAAGTATTTTCGGCAAGGTCGTACGGTTCGTCGTACGGTCGGTCGGTCGCACGGCTCAGACACCACAAGTTAATGTAAAGGATTTAAAAAGATTGCATTGCATTGAGTAAAATTACAGCATCTGATCTCGTTTTACTAGTTACTTCAGATGTCAATTTTTTAAAGACGCTTGAAATTTTAAAGTATGTATTTTATGGAATTTATTGTTTATTGACGGAGAAATTTTTAATGAATACCTTATTTTAATGAACAAAAAAAGCTCTATGTGCTACTTTAACGCAATAAAAACTCAGTAACTTTAATTTTTAAATGCCCACAAATGCCGCCCTTTGAATGAGTGCCGCCCGGGGCGGACCGCCCCCTCCGCCCCCCCTAGCTACGCCACTGCCCTCCTCACACACACACTCATCATCCCCACTAGAAATGTGCGATTTGTAATTTACTTGAAAATTTTCAATATTTACTATATGTGTATTTAAACACTGAAGTATAAAATGTCTAAAGGCCAGTGAAACCGATTCTCTCTAACAAAAATAACTGAGAGCCACTGCTCCATTTCATTTTTAATATTTCATGCTTCAATGTCAATAACAGATTTGTTTTAAAGCAATTTCTTGCTCTTGTTTTTCAAAGGGTGGAAGAAAATTTGACGGAACCATTAATTGTAGTTTTCCCGTTGAAATCGTGGTGATTAAATTTAACTAAAAATCTTCTTACCTTCATTATCAGTGCCAGGACCAGAAACATCAGTGTTGACCGGCGTACCTCTGGGGCAGGAGCTTGAGGTCAGTTCGCAGGTATCGGTGGGCGAGTTGTACACCATCCTGGCTGTGAACCGTTTGTTCTGGTTGTCGATGTACCAACCCGCGGAGCAAGGCCTGTGAGCATCAAAGAATGAAATTATCAAGTGATTCTAAAGTGATTCTTTTGGCGTAAGACAAGTGAAATTATTTCCACGATACATTCCATGTATGACTCGTTCAATTTAGTGAGAAATTTAAGTAGTTATGTAATAATTTTAACATTTACTACAATCGTGAATTAAATAATTAACAGCGAATATTTTGTCCCAAAAACAAAGTCATTTGAGGTTTTGAGCACTATTGCTTATCTAATAACTCATTTGTGACAACTGACATATTATACCGAAACATTTCGGTTAAAACATCTAAAATATTGCGTCACTAAGTGAATCTCAGACGTTGACTTCTGGCATTCGACTTACATCTGGAATGCGTTGCCGTTGGAGCACGCGATGTAGTATCCATCCTGGCATTCTGGATAACACAGTGGATAGTTTCCATCCGGCTTACCCTGGCAGGTGTTATTGAGACTGATGCAGCTGTTCCCGCCTTGACCCGTCCACGTCAGACCTGAAGCAGAAATCGTATTAAAACATTTGGTGTGGATAATTTTTTTGAAAAAAAAATTCATTATGGTTTGGAGGTAGATGGAGTTGTGACGCTACACCTGTTCTTACTCTTAAGCCGGTGATGAAAAACAGCACCTACTGCCGAGAAACCATTTCAGTTTGCACCAAGGCCTCAGCTTATTAGATTTAAATAAGTCTTAACTTATCTTATCTGTACAGACGCTATGCAGAAGATAATTGCGTCCACAAACCATGACGGATAATCTGTTGGCAAGTGATGCAGCGTTCACAGGTCGTGGCTACTCAGCCGCCTAACTAGTGTTAGGTACCCATCCTGAGCTGGGTGACTCAGGGGCGCCCTACGCACCGGCAAAAAATCCTTGCCTTCACATGGATTCGAACCCATAAACATTGTTACGCCAGTCGAGCGTGCTCCCACTAGACCAGCGTGTCCCAAGTGGTGAAGAGTGCAAACCGTCTCCTAAATTTCAAGTTTAAACTTGACAATTGAAAACGAGAAAGGTCAAAGTCGAAACTCTTAAAATTTCTTATCGCAGTTTATAAAGCTGCTAAAAATTCTGGTTAAAGTCGCTGTAATTAATTTCAGACATAACGACACATTAACGTGTGTTACCGTGCCTACCTTCTGGAACAACAACATACTGGCTCGGGTCCCTGGGACAGAACTCCGACTCGAGCACGCAGTTTTTGATGGATGGGCTGAACACCATCCTGGCAGTGAAGGTGGTGCCGTTAGTGGCGACGTACCATCCCAAACCACATGACCTGATGACAAGTGATTCAATGATATAATTTTGTTAAAAGTTCAATTGATTCAAAATTAGGGCTTAGGAGAGAAAAAATTAATTAAAATACATAATAGACTAGATAATACGCCTTTTTGCCCCATAAATAAACCCACATAAAAACCTGGCATCTGTGCTAAGCGAGATTCTTATAAAATACAGCAAGTTTTCTTGGAGAGTACAGAGATCTTAATGTCAATTTAAGACATCTTCGGTGTAAAAAGGGTGGGATAATAGATTATTGTGCTACATAAGCCTTGAGTTGTGTTGTTTCGGGGTACCACTAATTACTTAAAGCGTAGTAGACTTAAATTCATGATTGATAATAATAAGCAAAGTTAATAGTCAGAAATTCACACACACCCACAGACATTATTTGTAGGATCATCTCCAGTGAAATAAAAATTTTAAATTTTGTTTCATGGCTTTTGTAATAGGCCTTCAAACTGTATCCGTCGTCCTCATAAATTCAGAGATCACATTTAACTAAAAGAAATGCAAGCTTTTCGGGTACTCAAACATTTTTATTGCAACCGTCATTCAAAAATGAGACGCTGTTACCAGAGATAGGATTTCTAAGCGTTAGTTTCACAGGAGAAATGACATTAAATTCGAGTGATACAGACAGCACCAACTTACATCTTGTAGGTGTAACCGTAAGTACAGGTGTAGTAATATCCTTGACGGCACTCGGGGTCGCAGGCAGGGTAATTGCCGTCTGGTTTCCCCTCACAGCCGTCGGAAACGCACGTGATTTTGTTTGCTTGCATTTCTTTCTCTGTTGGGATATGTGAAATTTTATTTATTTTTAACTTTTATTTGGAGTTAATTTTTACAGGGTGAGTTTAAAGGGCGGAGGAGATAGAAATAGAAGGTATATTTTTATTTGTTTCCGGGATTTTTTAAAAATGTGTAGGCAATGAAAGAATTTGACGATAATCTAAATAAAAGGCTATCCTATGAAGAGCTTCTGGTGCCATTACCAAGAGTGAAATTATGGGAAAGTGAAATAAACTAATAATTGATCTGCAGGAGCTGTAAAAATTTGCTAATGGCTCACGATTAAGTAACATGACTGACCGTGACACACTCGCAGCACCAGGTTGGACTTGATGGCATCGAGGACGTCAAAGTTGGTCACGTTGAAAACGAGGCTGGGCGATGACGCAATCGTGTTGAGTTCCGTGTCGTTGACCCCTAACCCAATGCCGACAGCCAGGACGGTGACACCAGACGACTTCAGGAGGGCGGCCTCTGTACTTGTGTAAATCACTGTTGATCATAGGCATTATTTCAGATAAACCCACGTTCTTTTAAAATTTATTGGTATTGTATGTTTTATATAGATGAGTCAAACTATTTTGGCAATGAAAGTACACTATTTTAATAAAAAGTAAAGAGTACAAATTATATTATTAAAAAAATTATTAATGATTCTTGGGGTTCTTTTAAACCCCGGTTGTGAATTCAATATAAGTATCATTGAGTTGAACATAGTAAAAGTTACATTTTAGAAAACCCAGAAAAGTTAAAGCCATCTTTCCTCTTTGACATCAGTTGTCACCGATGTTATGTAAATATTTCAAAATTCTAAGCATCGATAATAGAATGAATGGGTCGCACCAATGAGACAGCTAAGATAGCAATCAATAAAAGCATTGTAATAAAATCATGAAGTTTCTAGGCGTAATGAAGGGTGTTTTGGGTCGGCGGCTAATGGTTAGCAGGTGAAGCAACTAAAATTTGTTAATAATATTTTTAATACTTTAATAACGATAGCGGATTTTCTTCAGTCATTTCATATAGAATTATTAATAAAAGGCTAAATCCCGCGAATAAATGGAACTATTTATATTATCTGCTTTGTACGACAAACGTTCAGTCACGCCCTTAAATTAATTAAAAAGTGTCAGTTGCCTTCTTGCGAAATATTTACTCACTGTCCGATGAGAGCCCGTCCGTCAAGACCACTACCAGTTTGGGAACCCCTGGTCGTGCGCCGTTAAGATCACTGAACGCCTGCTCACGTGCCAGTTTTAGAGCGTTTCCTGTGTCGGTGGCGCCACTTTCATAGGGAAGTGCAGCGATGGCCTGGATTTTAAAGATACCTTTTATATCCAGGCTATCGGCTTCGTTTTGATAATCATAATAGGTTGGAATCCAAATGTGACATTAAACCATCCATCATTTTATATGAATCACTAAATTAAAAAGTTATCAGAGACCTACTAACTCAATACCCAAAAGAATTTTTACTTTAATTTTGAAATAAATCTTTGATATACTCTACAATCAACGATTACCTGCGATGATTCATTATTTTTCAGATCGATTACCCGTAGTTTTTATATACAAAAATGATTCCATGGGGAAAAAAATCGTCGTTTATTTATCGAACGATTGCATGAAAATATTCTTAATTATTGAACATCCCCAACTTGAGTTACATTCTGATAACCAAAAACGGTATGTAGAGAAGCTTTAAATAAATAATCTGGAGCGCAGCAAAAAACAAATGTACTTGTCATTATTATACATCAAAGTTGTGACCGGTAAAATCATGACTTTTCTACCTGTCTAAAAATAGGACTTAAATTCTACTTGCCTTTCTACCTGACTACCAACATCGTCATTTGAATAATGAGGACATACGTACCTGTCTAACATCAGCGTTAGTAGAGTAATTATTAAAATTAAACTCCAAGGATGTTGTGGAGCTGAAGACTATGGCGCTGAAACGGATGGCCGAGGGGCCGACAGTGAACTGGTCCACGACGTTGGCCAGAAACTGTTTCACGAGGACGTAGTTCATGGACCCGATGCTGCCCGAGGCGTCCAGGATAAACAATATGTCAGCTTGACCCTCGCACACTGGACTCGTGGTCGTTGAGGTCTGTGGTTGAAAGGGTTGGTTGTCGTAGGGTCCTTAGAAAAGATGTGGAAAACAAAGGATTGGAGAAAGTTAGATATGTTTCAGAGTACTAAACTCTAAAAGGCTCTCAGAAAAGTTTATATTCTCCGTCGACCTTTATGTAATCCCAAAATACACAATGATAGAGATACCACTTTCCCTCATGATTGTTCCTTAAAAATATTAAAAGATTATACCACCTTTACTTCTATTAATGAAAATAATTGCAATGGCCATACCTTAAAATAATTATATCCATCAAAAAATTCTTACAAAAACTAAATGTTTTAAAAAATAAATTGTATAAAATGTAACATAAATGTAAAAGAGCGGATTATTTGTTTTTTTGGATTGAAGGACATACGCTCTTTTTAGCAGTCCTGAATTTCCCGATAAGAAAACTGGCTTCATCATAGGGCCCTAAACATCTCAAGGACCACAAAATGTCGTTGCCCCCCCTTTCCTATTTTTAAATTGCCATTTTAGCGTCCGGTCACATATGTTTATTTAAGAACAATATTTGCAAATAAATCTTACAAATGATGAATTTTAAAAAAATCAAAGAACCTAATAGAGTATTGAGAAATATTTAAAAAGTTTTTTACATTTTCCATGCAACTTCAGGGACTTCGTATGTTTCGGGCTGCTGGGATCTTCACTTAGTTGTTAAGGGTAGCACAATTACGATGTGGTTTAGATGTGAAAAGAAAGTTGTTAAAATGTATTTGAACATCTCCGTAAAACATGAACGAAAAATACCACGTGACGTCTCTGGACATTTAAAGTGAAAATTTAGACACACACAATCATACGGGATAGATAATTATTGTTGAATTAGTTCTTGACTACAAAGTTTAGTGGGAGGCGTTTAATAAAATGAGCACGGCAATCATACGACAATACTGTCATCATGGCTCGTAGACACGCTGTTATGCAACAAAAAGGTCAAAAACTTGGGTGGGAAAAAATTCGTTTTTTTAAAATCGGGAATCTGAATTCGATTAGTTTTGGGCGTTAGTTTTCTTAATCAGTCACTTTCCCTGGGATCAGAATTCTGGTCTTGTAGCCACACTCATAATTTGTTCAAAAATAGTTCAGACAGTTTACCTGCCATTATAGTTGCCATTAGAACTGACGCCACGACAGCAGCTGTGTAGACTTGTGCTTCCATCATTCTCCAGGGCTCGTGTCAACGTTGTGAAAACGATTCGCCTGAAGCCTTTCTACAACTGATGTAAAAAAAAATGTTTGTAATTAAATATATATAATTTTGTAATATATCGAAATCATATCTTTAATCAGAAAGTCCGTTTTGTGATAATGATAATCGCACAAATAACAAGTTTAATGAAACTAATAAACATATCGTTTTTAATATGTTCATACCATGTCGTGTCCCCCCCCCCACTCAACCCCGAACTAATTCCTTAGCTTGAATAGAGACGTTCATTGTCTCCGTCTTGTTCCATTTAAATCCCTCTATTTTTTTTTACACTGACGGCTAAATTTAAAATGAAATAAAAAATAAGATATCCCAAATCAGTATTTCCATCTTACTCCTTGTGCATGCAGTCGATACGGCTTGGGTCTGATCTGTAGAGCAATTATGTACCCGGTTTTATACGAAACAAGTCAACGTATCACCGCTCACCTGTGTATATCAAATAGACTTGTTTGGCGTTGACGCACGGGTTGAAAGGAAACGAGGAGTTATTTGGCCGTGAATAGAAAGTGAGGATATTACCAGAGGCGGATTAAATACACTGTGCTTTAGATACCTTCATAAAGTGTTTGAATTATTGTTTAACATGCAGCAGCGTTACATTCGGTGGCATTTAATCTCAAAGGGTGTCACGTGAAAACCAAATGACAGTAAATGACAGTGTCATTTAAATGAATGTGAAATTGAAAATAAAGCAAATGATTCTTGGACATGTCATAGGGACCCATAGTTGTTTTTTTTTTTTTTTTTTATCTATGGCAGCATCATATCAATTCAAATGCAATTTTTTACAAATTTAACTTCCCAAATTTTCAAATTGCTGCAAATTATGCATGTATCCAGGCGCTCTTTCTAGACAGAAGATTATTGCGTACATTCTGTTTGAAAGTTACGCAGCGTTTACAGGTTACGGCTACGAGGGCTCCACACTATTCCATCCCGCCTTGGTTTCCTTAACTAGTGTCAGTTACCCATTTGGAGCTGGGTGGCTTAGGGACATCCTTGGCCCCGAGAACAAATCGCTGCCTTCACGGAGATTCGAGCCCGTGACCCACGTGACACCAGCCGAGCGCGTATGCCAATCGACCACCTTGTCCTTATTTTCATATGATTTCCTACAATTTTAAGGTCTTACACTTACAAATATAATTTTCTAAAAATACAATTTCTTTCAAGTTTGTCAAATTTTGTACATATACAAGTTCTTACCAATATAATTTTTCTTATAAATACATTTTGCACTTAAACAATTTCCTAAAAAAATATTTTTTACAAATACAATTTCCAGGGAATGCAATTGCGTACAAAGACAATTTCTTACAAATCTCACAAGTTTACCATAAAATAGGATAAAAGCGTAACGTGCAACCTTGGAAGGGCAAGACGACATGCACTCACATAGCATTTTGGTGAGAAGATTAAACACGGTTTTGTTATGCTAAGATGGTGGACCATAAGAGAATGTATAGGTAAATATTGAAACTACGGGGAACAAAATAGATGTAACATGCCATTTCATCTAGCAAAGAGATGGGATGCACTTCAGAAATGACAACACATGAGAATCCTACTATAGATGCAAGGCCTGTTGATCGATTATTTAATGTTCTGTTATGAGATTAAAAAAAAGAAATTCATTTTTATCGTACCTGTGGTAAAACAATGTGAAAAAGGGTATATAAATACATTATTTAAGTAGAGAGGGTAAACATTTTTTTTATATTGTTGTCATAAAAATAATTACAAAAAATTTAAAAAAAAAAAACCAATTGAACTTTTAATTAAATCTGTTAGGTATCGTCTGGTACGCGATACCTTACGCTGGTATCGATGTCCGTGAGTGTCAATGAAATTCTTTTTAAAAAAAAAACAACCTGTGACTCCAGCGTTATTTGAAAACCCAAAGTGACTTGATTTCTACAGTTGGCGCACCTGCCTATCTACACATCACATATTAACAGTTCAAGGGCGTATGTAGAATGTGGGCCAAGGACCCAGGCACACCTAACTCCCGCGTCTCTTCAACGCNTAGCGTAATTTTGGGTTGGGGGGGGGGGGTTACAGAGCCGTCTTTACACCATTTTGGGCCCGTGAGCAAATAAACAGTTAGCCCCCCCACCCGCAAGAATACAAAATAAATATACATAATATATATATAAATTTAAAAATTATCATGGGGTCTTTTATGCTCGTGGGCCCCCGGGCAATTGCCAAACGGGCCTATGCGTAAAGACAGCACTGGAGGGTGGGTGGGTTGGAAAGTTCGCGCAAGTTTATGCTTACAAGTATGAGGAGGTCGAAAATTTTCTTGAAAAATCTGTTTAACAACTGCGTAACTGCTAAAAAAAGTTTCAAACTTAAATATTTACATCCGTTAGCCTTTCTTCATGGTGGAATTTCTCAAGATTTTCTAAGTCAAATTTATTTACATTTCGAATCAAATTACACATTAAAAAAATGTTATCTAATTTTGTATATTAGACCTTTTAGGTTGTAGAATTTTTAAACAGACAGAAACTAAAATATGAGAAGAGTTTATCGGACATCAAACAACAGTTTTTAAATTTGCAGATGCTATAATGAATCGCTTAAATAAATGTGAAATTTAAAAGGACATGTCAAGAACTTTAAAAGACCTGTAACTAACAATGGTTTTCTGGGTGAAAGGGAGCAAAATATTTGTGTGTGTGTTGAAAGCTCTTGTTTTCTGTCATAATTCATCAACCCAGTCTGAGGAATTATTGTTTTAATTCAGTTAATACAGTGTGCAGAGAAAGCCACTAGTTAGATGTGGTTTCTTTTCCATGTTTGTTGGTTATTCTGTTGTCAGAGAATGCTGACAGTGACGTTAGATGACATAGCGTATCATTCCCTGGTTCAGTTAAACTCGGTGGTCAGTAAATATCTCAACATTCGCTAATATACAAGATTGAATTCATCTTTCTGGTAACAAATAAACATGAAAAATGCACACGAAAAATCGTAGTCATGTTCTTCAGCTGAACGTTTCATGCATTTATTCTGACCACCGGTAAAACGGCGATATTATAAGCATTTCAATCACTTCCGTGATTCGGTAATTTGTAAACCAACGAAAATTCTACGTAGTCAGTAATATGAAAGCTAAATATTTATGAAAATTTGTTTTATTGAGTCAAAGTGTCTTTGTGCCACAAGCCTATCACAGTAATCCTATAAACATCGATGGCGGGGAATGATCGCAACTGTGAAGAAACTACTACAAACAAGCCCCATTTGTTCCATTTAGTTTGGGTTTCAAGTTCGGTGCTTAAAAACAAGTCTTCCCTTTTCGGTCAAGTTTTGGTTTGGCAACGAATATCTTTTTAAAAACCCTTTACTCTGTTCATTTCAAAGGGCACCTTCAAACTTTCGGTCAGTGCCGTAGCTATGGGAGGGGGATGGGGTCCAAATTTTAAAGTCCCCCGGGGCCCTCATTAGAAGGGGCCCCCAAATCAGTGAACGAAAATTTTAAAATTAAATATTGCGCCACCGAAAAGGTTAAGCCGCCCCGGGCCACCAAACCCCTACAAATTCCTAACTTTGCCACTGCTTCCGGTTTAAAATATTTTAAAATTTCTGCCCAGATTCCGTTTCCGCCGAAACCAGAAACTCCTTTCGGTCGGACTTTGCTCTCTACTTAGATTCTATCTCATCTATGCCCACCTGTTTCTATTGAAAAGACGATCCCCAGTGATGTTGCCTTAAAGCCTGCTATCACGGCCGATGAGTCAAGGCTTTGCTAAATTTGAAAAGACCACAAAATTCTGTACGGATCTTGTTTGCACGGTGTACATAGCAAAAGTGTCAACGGACATTCAGTGGAGTTTGTGCAGAAAGTAATCAATTAACAAAGATGTCAAAAGTTTTCAAATTATTAAATATGAAGAAATGTTTCCATCGAAAATGTTTATTTACATTCGAATTAATAATTATCAAAGTGATCGTCGAAAGTTTTTGAAAATACTCTGGAATAAAAAAGAAGTAAAATAATATTTATTTATGCAATATTTACCTTTACTTTTGTAGTAATTAGTGTAAAAGGATTTTCAAAGGCTTCAATGTAAAAGTTAGTTCATAACCAACGATTAAAACAATATTTGATTTTTTTTTTTTTTAATAGAAATACGATCTTGTTAATACAATTTATTTTTCTTTACTTGAATTCATGTTGAAATTCACAGTAATGGTGCAACTGCAGGTGCTTATAAAGTCAATGAGCATTTTAAAACTTTCAGTCCGCTAATATAGACATAATGCTACAACTACATACGATTTAGGGCATCAAACAGATAGTGCAATATGGGGGATCAAATAAGATTGATGTATCGAAGTGGTATTGGTAAATAAAAAGTAATTTTAAATAAGACACAAATAAACATTTTTAAGGGGGGGGGGTAATAAAGTTTTCATTTAAACTTACTTTAGCCAAAAAAAAAAAGATAATTAAAGACAAATAGAAAATTTTAAAAATATTTGTCTCAGCGAAACATTAAAAAAGTAAAAAGGTACTACAGTTTTGTAAATTTCTTGGCAACCCTAACAGCTTTCGGGTTGAGACTAACGCCAACGGTAGTCAATAATATTTAGAACAATTTTGGAGCAGGAATTTTTCAAAAATCCCTTTTCGTCCGGCCCCCATAATTTTAGCAGCAATTTGTAGATAGCGATTGTTTGTTTAGTTTCAGAAGTATTGATTTAAAATGACTTTTAATTAATGCGTTTAAAAGCTTATTTGCGTTTTTATTAATTGTTCCTTCTTTTAATTTAGGGAGGATAATAAGGAATAGGAGGCTAGATAGAAATTTGTATTTATAATCTGGTGTTCTTAATAAAGAGACAGTTTTTTTTATTGCGTCATTATTTCAAAAGTGTATAGAATATATTTAATCAGTGTCAGTTTGTGATGATTGCTACATCTAAAAAAAAACAACAAATGTCAGAGCGGGAAGCGTGCAGTAGGAGCATGAAGAATTTACCGTGAACAGAAGAAGTTCAACAAGTCTTGAGTCACGTGAACATTTCAAACAAGCAGTGTGGGTAAACAAAGATGAACTCATGTTGAATTAAGAAGGTTAAAATTATATTTAGCCGTGAATCAGGAAGTCAAGAATGTTTAGACGAATATTTTTATGTCTATCCTTCCACGTCTAACTGTTCGACTATTTTGATTTTCGCTTCTTGTATTTACTCCACTATCAAAAGATATAATCATGCTCCTGCATAGGTGGATTTTTGAGTGCATAGATGGTTGTTGGTAAAGATGGGTGAATAAATAGACGGATGGACGAGGGGATAGATGGATGGATGGCAATGATCCCTTTAAGCTGCACGTCTGCTCTGTTATGTGACAGACGCCGCGCAGTAGTTTAGAATTACCGCGAAGCAAATTTTATGAAATATTTTATTTTTACCTTTCACAAGGCCAAACGAACCTTAGAGTGAACATTGATGGATTGGTGTATGGATAGATGGATTGATGGACGGTTGGTTAAATATATACACAAATTGATGTAGGATGGTCATACAGATGAAAAATAAAAGACATTATTTTTATTCGTGTCACTTGAAACCACTTAACAATTTGATGCATAAAATGCTTTACCAGAGAGTTTTATTCGACGTTGACTGCATCTACTTCTGTACTTGTTGAATTTATTTGTACATGTTTGTGGAAACAATAACCTGCGTGGGTTTAGACCAATAACAGTGAAGAGCCGAGCGCAAACATTTTTTCCTAACTCTTTGCATGTGAAAGATTTTTTTCCTAGGAAAATTTGTGTTTAAGTAAAGGGAAACAAAATGACAGGTTGAATCATATACACATCCTCAAATAAAGAAATTACCAATGCGCTGACATTCCCATAACGTATTTTATAAAGGCTTAAAATGTATTATTTTATTCCCATATTTAGTCTGTGCTTTTCACTCTCGGCATGTATATATTGTTTAATGCAGCAATGTGTTTGGAGATTAAATCCGATTTTATCCAAAATGGTGTCCAGGACTGCCGGTCCCATTTTCTTTAATTGTAACTTAATATTAGTTACTGGAATCGGGGCATCCACCACGTATGCCAAGCCCCAAGCAAGCTCTAATGGAAAAATTTGGGATCCCTTACAACCATTGGTTATTTAACTAACTTACTTACTTAACTTCTGTATTTTCAATCCAGACTTCTCTTAATTTTCTAACTTAAGTTTCCCTACATACATCAAAGGTCGGGAAACCATGGCTCGCGAGCCAAATATGGCTCTATTGGTGGCTGCAACTGACTCTCAGACAAATGTTCCATTATTTGAAAAAAAAAGTTTAATCAGAGTCCTTCGATCTACATATTGATTGGATATAAAAAAATAAATAAATAAATAACCTAATAATTATATCATTAAAATGAATTCAGACATAGTCTTTGTACTTTTAGTATTGAAATTAAACGAATTGCACACATTCACTTGTACTGGATGTTTTAGCTTCAATCAAAATGTATGGCTCTCACAACACAAATTTTACTTTTCAAAATATGTAGTGTTTATTGCTCTCTTAAACAAACAGTTTCCCGACCCCTGGTTTTACATCCTGTTGTTTCTTGATTCCCCACTATTTCCGGACCTGATTTTTTAATATTTTCATCTCTATTACTTATATCTATTTTCAACTAAGTAATTTCCACTTTGAGTTTCATTTTTTAGTCACTGATCCTTCTTCAGTTCTTAAACAATGAAGATAAAATTAAATTTTGTGGAAATCGGGCGCATTTGCTGATGTTTTAAATGTAAATATTGTTTTTAGGTAAGCGGTATTTCAGTTTATGTTTCTCATAGGTAATGTACATTTTTAAGTTTCATGCTGAATTTTGAAAATAAATAAGCCCATTATTTTTAATGCTTGAATTTAATTTGATTTATTTGGAATAAATCGTATGAAGTTTTAATTTTTTTTTAATTTGACCAACCAATAGTATCCTGTTAGCATGGTCCCTCACCTTTAAGTGGTGAAACATAGTTATTATTTATCCGTAACTTTTCTCACTTTAGCGATAACACATCTGGATCACACAGAACACAGGTAGGTGTTGTAACAACATAAATTAAACAAAAAACTCGGGGAATGAGAAAGTGCTGTTGAAATTTATTTTAAATACAATTAAAAACAGAAAAAAACGAGAGAAAAAAAAGCGGATTCCTAAAGATAATTGAGAGAGATGGCTTAATACACATATCATATCTGTCCAATGTCACTTATTGCCCAACATCCTCGGTCACCGGTCATTTAATACTGACACACGGACTTGACCAGTACGTCTTTTATGGTCACCAGTGCGTTGAAGTCGTTGACCTGGAGCACGAGACTCGGTGACGAGGCGATGGACTGTAGCTCACTGACGTCCACGCTCCTGCCCACGCCGATGGCGATCACGGTGGCTCCGGTAAGTTTCAGACTCGAGGCCTCGCTGGCTGTTGCTGAGGCTGCCGTCGGTAAACAAAAGTAAGTGTTGTGGGGGGGGGGGGAGTTAGGTTAGATTATTTAGTGCAGTGGTTGTGTAGTTAGTTGCCTTCTGTAAATTTATGTGTAAGGACGATTTGGGCGCTATCGGTGTCTGGAGAGTTTGAGATTGGATTCTTTGAATGCTAGGACAATTTGGATGCGTTGGCAGTTGTGTGTGTGTGTGTGTGCACTAGTTTGAATGTGTTGACAGTTTGGTTATGTGGACAGTTTGAATGGGTTGACAGTTTGGATGTGTGAACATGTAGAAAACTGGATAAAAATATAGAAACTAGATACATATGACGTTATTAAGTTAATGGATATTGGCTATTTATAACTAAGGGTTTCTCAAATTGTAAACTGATTATACACACTTAAAGATCCCCTTAAAGATCCTTAAACAGATTCAAAATTGTGAACCACTTCGCAGAAATTGAAAATGCCAAATATTCACACGTTGCTTATCACTTGGACTCTAAAACTTACGATTATTGGATAGGCCGTCTGTGATGACAATCGCGACTTTTTTAACATTGTTCCTGGCACCATTGACAGACGTGAAGGAATAAGTCCGGGCCTCTCTGAGGGCGTCAGCGGTGTCAGTGCCGCCCCCAAGGTAATTGAGTCTCAGCAGACCCTGTGGACACAGCGGTAATAGGATTGATTGAAGAAAATAAAATAAAATTTAAATGTGTCGCCATGATTAGTGTTGGATGTATGAGCATTTTCACAGTGAATCTTTTCCTATAACTTTTTCTGAGTTCATCGACTTGCAATAGTTTATTTTTAGTGTCATCAACTGTCTACAAGCTTGAATGAACTGTATGTCTCGCTAAAGGCAGTAGTGTGGATATGTAGCTATAGGGTGCCCATAATGGCTAATTCACTTACATATGCTACCGTTTACGACTGAGAAATGTGCATTCAATTGTTTTACTTTAGTTTTTTTTTAATACTCCACATTTGAATGTCAAAGTAACTAGATGAGATATAAGTATGCTCCACATTTCAATCCATAGGTATAAAACTTAGATAACTACATTATTTTATATTTAATCAGAACAAACTAAATTTTCATCAGTTGTGTGTAAGTGAAATGTCAGGCTTTCACATTTATTTAAAATGTATCTAAATTCTCTGTCATATGTGTATAAGGGCTTACAGCCAACCTTAGCTGTGAAGTAAAAATAAGGGGAAAAAATTGGGGAAAAGAAACGGTATTTTCCAAACCTGTTCCAGTGCAGAATTACTGAGGTAGGTCGTGAAGATGAATTCTCTGACGGCGCTGTTGGAAAAAGAGAGCGCACTGAACAAGACGTCGTTGAGGCCGATGGTGAACTGCTTTGTGACGTTGGCGGCGAATCCCAGCATCAGCCGCCAGTTGGTAAAAAGGATGCTGCCCGATGAGTCCAGGATGAAGAGAGCATCTGCCTTACCGCCAGTGCAGATGACTTAAGTAGAATAAAGAAAATGTAATGGCAATTACACTTTTTACTAGAGAGTAAAAAAAATAATAAGATGCTTTTTCTCCAGACAATAGGGTAAGAGTGCAAAACAAAGCAGCCAACGCTTTGAAACACATATTTCAAAACAGCTTCCGGTGTGACCTACATTATAGGAAAAACAATAATGCGTTATTCCCCCCTCCCTCCACCGCACTGTCGAGGTGAGAATCCTTGACTGTGCGGCACCGAGGCCTGAGAGATAATGGATGACCGGTGAGGGATGAATGGGAAGGGGAATGTAAGGTGGAGCGAGAGATGGACAGATTGTGATACCAAAGGAAGTGGTCAGTTAGTGCCCTCCGGTTTCGGAGTCTTCTTGGCTAAGTTGGTAAGCGGAACTCTCGTACTGATGGGCTTATGTTGTAGTGTTTTCATGGTAATGAAACGTTTCACAAACATAAATAATAGTGAATATTCTTCATTGAATGATTGACCGTGTATTGGTTCACTATCTCTTAGACGCCAACGCAACACAAACTTATAAGTGTGACAACTCCCACCCCGCAAGGAAAATAAAATTAAAAAAAAAAACACAACAGCTCTGTGAATCAAGCCAGCCTCAGTCAGATCCACAGCCATCATTCTTCCATGCAACAGACCTTCATCGTACTTCTATGCCACATCCCTTCATCGTACTTCGATGCCACAGCCCTTCATCGTACTTCCCTGTCCCAGCCCTTCATCGTACTTCTATGCCACAGCCCTTCATCGTACTTCCCTGTCCCAGCCCTTCATCGTACTTCCCTGTCCCAGCCCTTCATCGTACTTCCATGTCCCAGCCCTTCATCGTACTTCCCTGTCCCAGTCCTTCATCGTACTTCTATGCCACATCCCTTCATCGTACTTCCATGTCCCAGCCCTTCATCGTACTTCCCTGTCCCAGCCCTTCATCGTACTTCTATGTCCCAGCCCTTCATTGTACTTCCATGTCCCAGCCCTTCATCGTACAGTATTTCCATGCCACAGCCCTTCATCGTACAGTATTTCCATGCCACAGCCCTTCATCGTACTTACAAGTCACAGGCTCAGACAATAACGGAATACTTTATTTTAAAACTTATGCAACGTTTATCCAAGCGCCATGCAACAAACGCATCAAATTAATTTTGTCTTTATACAAAGAGAGAAAGAGGCGCGGTGTCGAATCTCCATCGCTCAAGAGATATGAAGACGGAGTAACGGTGCAGGAAGTTCATGGATTAATGTTTCGAGTGGTTTCATTAAAGACATTTAATCATTTGTTATGAAATCACAAAACTGTTAGATTTTGACTACTCCAAGTGATACTGTTTCTCTCGTTATTTTTGAATCATGTCAGAGACAGAATTTCTGCCTACTTCAGGTGTATTTCTTTTTGTGTTGCTTTTTATTCTTAAAAGCGGGCGCAACAATCTTGCATCCCAACTATGTCAATACCTAACTCTCATACAACAGCATCTAATCCCAAAATTTTACGACGTTAGTTCGATAAAATCTAATTAAATCCATATTACTCGGTGAGCTTTCAAAAGCTGTGGATTTTTGTGATACAGATCAAGAACTGGACAGTCGATGAAATAAATATTAAAAGTACGTGGGACCAGACCTCAAAAAGGGATTGGGAAACCAATTTACACTATACACAGGGTTGGTAACGTAACGAAAGTGACGACCGGTTTACTTGTTTGAATTAGTAGCTACATATCGGGCTTGCACTTTGCGGTGAGCAATTGAGAAAGATTGCAAGCCCCGACTCACCAGCAGTTGTGGTCTCAGGCACGTATCGTGGACATGAGGCACTGGTCAGCTCGCAGGTGTCTGTTGCCGGGTTGTAGACCATCTTGGCGGTGTATCGCTGGTTGCGGCTGTCGAGGTACCAGCCAAGTGGGCAAGGCCTGGGAAAGAGAAACATTCAGACGATGACAAGTTTTTTCCACAGGTAAAATAGGGTGTGAAATATGTGTGTGTTTGTGTGGGGGATATGAGGACAATGTTTTTTTTTAGGGACGTACATTGACCAAGTCCGTAACGTACTCCAGGGTGGGTCTGAAAGTCATTGAAAAGGAGGAAGTGTTTGTCAGATTTTATTGGCATAATTATTTATTGCCGTAAATAGTTATTGACATCAACATTTCAGTTTTTCTTGGCCATAATCTGATAAGGTTTACATTTTTAAAAAGTATATATATATAGATATGATTAGATCTCTGTAATTTGATGCCTAACTTTGATCACAAAGATATCTTTTAAATATCTCTTTAAATTCTTTATATTTGTCATGATAAATGGCAAGGCAAGCTGTTTAGTTATTTTTTAAAGCAACATGATAAATTGGCCAAGAAACGAAAATGAAAGAAAGTTGATAAGAAAAAGAAAGATAATTGAGATATTTTAGGCACTGACTTGTTGGACTAGACAAGAAATGTGTCATTCATTTCAACGATAATGTTAAGATAACAATTAGAAAATCTTTTGATTGCTTCGCGTTATCTTCATATTTGTTCCTTCAAGAACTTATCTTGCCGATAAGTTCTTAGTGTTGAAGTGTTGTTTTTCAGGCCAACCCGTACCCTGTCTTATATAGCTTCTTATCTACCTTGCTAGATTGCAGTTCCAGCCCTTTCTTTGGGTTAGGGTTAAGTTAGGATCGGTGTCAGGATTAGGGTTATCACTTACATCTTGTAAGCAAATTGATTGACACAGCTGTAGTAGAAGCCTTCCTGGCACTCTGGTTGACAAGCGGGGTAGTTGCCGTCTGGTTTGTTCTTGCAGTTGTTGCTGATACAGGACTTGGCGGGGCGTAGGGCTGGGAATGAGAAATCACAAATGAGAGTTTAAACACGTTAAACTATATTTTAATGATGATGATTGTGTGTAGGTCATTGTCTGTATTAGAGGAAATGTGTGTAGGTCAGTGTCTGTATTAGAGGTGTGTAGGTCAGTGTATGTATTAGAGGAATTGTGTATAGGTCAGTGTCTGTATTAGAGGAATTGTGTATAGGTCAGTGTCTGTATTAGAGGAATTGTGTGTAGGTCAGTGTCTGTATTAGAGGAATTGTGTATAGGTCAGTGTCTGTATTAGAGGTGTGTAGGTCAGTGTCTGTATTTGAGGAGTTGTGTATAGGTCAGTGTCTGTATTAGAGGAATTGTGTGTAGGTCAGTGTCTGTATTAGAGGAATTGTGTGTAGGGCAGTGTCTGTATTAGAGGTGTGTAGGTCAGTGTATGTATTAGAGGAATTGTGTGTAGGTAAGTGTCTGTATTAGAGGACTTGTGTGTAGGTCAGTGTGTGTATTAGAGGAACTGTGTGTAGGTCAGTGTCTGTATTAGAGAAATTGTGTGTAGATCAGTTTCTGAATTAGATGAATTGTATGTAGGTAAATGTCTGTATCCGTACGAAGTAAACAGTAGTTTTGAGTTTATGTGGACGTAAGTACAAGTCATCATAATGAACATATTTAAATATTGAATTACTATAATTTCTAAACAAACATGGTTGTTTTATAAATTAGTGAGTTAGACAGAGTGTATTACTCAACAGATAACTTCACAACAGGACCAGTGATTCACTGATTAAAAGTAGTAGAGTAAGAAAAACATAACTTACTTGTTCGTGCACTGGTATAACCTGAGAAACAAGAGTAAACCTTTTAATCTTTGAATTGTTCCGTTAGACGAGTTTAATAATTTGAAGGTAAGAGATGTGGGGACAAGTGGGTATAGGAGTGTGAACGCTCACGGATTAAACAGTGCTGGATTTACGTATTTGCTGAACAAGCTATAGCCTCGGACTCCCGCCATCTTGGGGGCCCTCTCTAATTTTTTTCTTTCTTTTTTGGCACTGACATTGAATATCTGGACTTCAAAAGAGCCCCCATATCTCAAATAGCTTTGGGCAACATCAAGTTAAATCTGGGCCTGGGAATAAAAGGACTAAACCTTCCTCAGCCAACGTTGTCTTGTTTCCCTTTAACGGCTTAACAATAACTTTATCAATAACATCTTTTCTACCCAGCCTGATGCATCCCCTTATATTTCCCACACACCCCTTCAACTTGATTTCAGCATTATATATAAGTTTGAATATGATGAAATTTAGTGTTACATTATTTTTTGGCAACAAAAATGGCTACTAATTTTTTTAATATTGTTTTTACGAACTTCACCTCGATGCCTGGCCACTAAAATACTAAAGTGTTACCGGAAAAGACGTAATCTGCAGGATCCCTGGGGCAGTAGTCCGCTTGCAGCTCACACGAGTCGGTTCTGGGGTTGTAGACCATTGGGGCAGTGAAGCGAGAGCCGTCAGACCGGACGTACCATCCCAGTCCACAGGGCCTGCAACCATGACGTAATGGGGGTAATTATACTCATCATTGTTAATTATTCGTTAAGCATGTGATTCATTCAACGACGATTTTTTAAACCTAATTCTGTTTAAAATTTAAACAAAAAATATTTTAAAATAGGTCTCAGTTACTACATGTAACCAAACTTGATTTAAATACTTTAGTTTATTCATTTGTGCCGAAAGGGGAATTGGCAGAAAAGATGTAATATTATTACTGACTTTGACTATCAATAAAGCTCAAAACATACTGTTTTTGCGGGATAAAATCATTTGTGTATCTTTTTATCCTATTTTTAAAAAAGTTATGTACAAGAGCATTCGTTCGTTTTCATCTTTCTGGTCAAAGAGTCAGCCAATCTTTAATATACGTGTCGATTTTGCGGATAAATATTATGTCAATGTTTAATCATCGTGTCAATTTTGCGGATAAATATTTTGTCAATCTTTAATCCACATGTTAATGATGCTAATGTCGTGGTTAACAATAGACTTACATTCTGTAAGCAAGTCCGTTAGAGCAGCTATAGTAGAACCCTTGCTTACACTCGGGGTTGCATGCCGGGTAATTGCCGTTGGGTTTTCCGGCACAGCTGTTGGAGACGCAGGAAAACGTGTGGTTTCCGACTGCGGAATTATTATAGGGCGAAAATTATAATTAAATCTATAAATGTTTTAAATAAAATGTATTTAATAAATGTATTAAATCTATTAATATTCCTCAACGGTACTTAAAATGATCTTTTAGAACATATCCAATATATGAAAAGGACGCTGTGTAAATCTAAAGCCGCCCTCATCAGACATGATCGAATCGACTTTGGCAATTTTTTAATATCGTGGTTTGAAATCAGAGCGAGTCATGGTTGAAATAAGACCTGTTCACCCGCAGTTAAAGTGATGTCAAATTCCATATGTCATCAGTGCCATGTCGTGGAATATTTATAATTAAAAATAACTATTCTACATCTTTGTAACCAATAGTTTTGTTACGCGCCGAAATGACTCGCTTACATATCTTTTACATTTAAGACTGCAACAAAAGAATCTGATAAAGTCTCTACAAATAAGTAAGTGAACAATTTTACTATATGTCAACGGGGGGTAACCGCGGATTGCCAGCTGCATGCGGCTCTTCTGAGTTCACATTGCAGCTCGCGTACGATTTATGAAATATATAATGTTAAAAATAAACGAAATGTTTTTTTTTTTTAATTTTGATCGAAACAAAGGGATAAACATAGTTTCCGTTTATTTTGGCTTAATTTAAATTTAAAATTTGAAGGGAGCGATTGATTTCTGATTGTTTGTGATGCTAAACTGTTCATTTCAGGGACAGAAATATCCCCTGGTGATATTTCATGAGTAATTTGTGACGTGAGAAACTTTAAGAAGAGGACTCTTGTCACTACTAAATCTCCAGTTTACCTTTGCAAAGATCCTTGGTCAGTCGGTTCTTGATGTCCATCAGTCCGGTGAAGCTGCTGACGTTGTACACGAGAGCTGGTGACGAGGCGATGGCCAGGAGCTCCGTCTGACTGACGTAGGAACCCACGGCCACGGCGAGGACCGTGACCCCCAACTGTTTCAGCTTGTCCGCCTCCAGGGCCGTGGCTACGGCTGTTTTAAATTTAAAAAAAAATCCCGGAGAAGGGAGACATTGCTCAAAATTAGCACTGAATAATCTATAATCTATTGTGTAAAAAATATTTTCAAGACTTTAAAAAAGCAACAGTTATTAAGCGATCTCAAAACTAAAAGATGGGGAAAAAAAATACTAAAATGGGAGGGACCGGGGGGGGGGGGGTTGGCTAAAAAAATATTTGTGCTAAGAAAAACATTTGAATACAAAAGAAAAAAAATGTTTTTAAATGTTCATCATCGTGTGACTAAGAGTCAACTCATGTAATTGAAATCTAATCTCACAATGTTTTACCTGGTATTATTATGTTTTTATCGAAACGAACATTTAGAAGGAAAAAAATCATGTTTTCAACAATTTTCAAAAATCATTTTAGACATTGATTTTTATTTTTAGAATGCATATATAATGAACTAGAATGAGTTAGTCTCTATATACAAAAAAAATCATTCGCTGAAATTCTACGTTTAGAATCAGTGATAAATACAGTGCGATCCCGTTAACATGCACTTCGTTATTTCGCGAAATCGGTTAAGTCGCGTTAAGTCCATGGCTCTCAAATTTTGTGACGAAGCAAAGCAGTAATAAATACTTAAGTATGATTTTCCCGCGATTTAATGTTTCTGTTTGCCATGGTATTGCAATTTTTGATATTGGATTAAAACAATTGTACCAGGATTATATCTATTGATATATATGATACTTGAGTATAAACTTAATTTAATTTCAATGCATAGTTATAGGGAAGAAAACACACATTTATTTGCGTCCTGTATTATCCTGCAATACTTACACTGAAATCTGTACTAAGTGACTATAAATCGCGATTCACAAAAGTCGCGATTATATAAATATGAACCCAAACGATCGCGACTTAACGGGGTCGCACAGTATGTCGAAAAAACATTTAGCTTTCAACCCCCCCCCCCATTACGCCTAACAAATAAATGTTCTTGCTTTAAGTGTGCTATCAACAGCACAAATTTCAATAGCTCCGGGTCTAACTGCCTGTCGATGTATTCTGTTTTTTTAAATTTTCAAGTAAGGTTTAATAATCACTAAATGTCTTTTTTTTCTTCTAAATATGGCACAAACAGGGAAAATGCGAATATTTTAGGATCTAAATTGTATGATTGTTTTTTTTTCCACTCACAGTCGTCAGAAAATCCGTCGGTGACGACTACGGCAACGCGTCCAACGTTTGGTCTGGCTGTAGGGAAGATGGCGGTCCTGGCGTAGGCGAGAACAGCGGCGGTGTTGGTCGACTGGTCCAGGTAGGGGATGTTGGTCAGATCCTGTGAAAAGTTTAGGAGACTTTGTCAGAGACAGTTTGTCAGTGACACCTTGTCAGAGACAGTTTGTCAGTGACACCTTGACAGAGACAGTTTGTCAGTGACACCTTGTCAGAGACAGTTTGTCAGTGACACCTTGTCAGAGACAGTTTGTCAGTGACACCTTGTCAGAGACACTTTGTCAGTGACACCTTGTCAGAGACACCTTGTCAGAGACAGTTTGTCAGGCTACTTGACACGACCCCCACGATGTATGTTAGGTGGTTTTCGTTGCTGTGGTTCAGAAGTCGTTGATCGTGGTGCTTATTTTTGCTAGTACACACATAAGGGGACTGATAAAATTGGTAATGGGTTACCCGTTATTTCCTCGTGGTAAGATTATAACACGCATTGCACTTTTATCAAGTGCGACCAAAAGACACAAATCTCATAGATCAGTGCATGTTCTCGAGCCCATACGTTCAGTCATAGGGGAGATTCCCACTGCGACATCTTCATGAGAGAGAGCTTAGAAATTATTTATTAAAAAATCTATGATAATGGTGTAAATACTTCTTTACAGAGGCGTAACTGGGTCTTCTGCGCCATTTGCAAACTTATTTTTTGCGGCCTCGATAAATAGGAAAAATCTTAAATTATGCAGAATAAATAGATTGTGTGACATCGCCCAATAATTTTCTACATCCACCCTTTCTTTTACTCATGACATTCACTATCGACAATATACTACTTCATTTGGAATTTCACACTACATGGTGAAAAGTGACAAAGTAAATGGAAAAGTCGTAAACACGGTAAAGGTAAAAATTTAGCTGCGGTGAAAAACAAAAAGTCAATGACTCTTTGGATATCACCGCAGATAAGTTTTGATTTTTTATCTTTAATATTCTTTTTTTTTGTGTATTGTATGTCTGTTGAAAAAGGCTCTTTAACTGTTTTGTTACGTCCTATCAGACTAACCCTTACCGTGTTTACGTCTTATCCATTTACTTTTTTATAAGTCTGATTGCAGTCTCACCCATTATCTTGAAAAGTGACAACCAGTTTGGTGCTAAGGCGAGTGTCATATCAAACGCCACAAAGTCCTCACGTTAATCTCTAGACATTGACAGACTGATCTGTGCATTGACCCACCTGGCTACGTTGTGAGTTAACTAGGTACAGGTTACACTGACTCACATGGAAGACCTCTGCGTTGGTCCGGTAGGTGCTGAAAGTAAACCTTTCGGACACTGACGAACTGAACAGAGTGGCGGCGAACCGGACCTTGGTTGGGCCGACCTGGAAGTTGGAGGTCAGCGACGCAGCGAAGTTGGCCATGATTTTGTAGTTCAACTGGCCGATGCTACCCGACGAGTCCAGGCACAGCATGATGTCGGCCTGGGCATCGCATTGTTCTTGTAGAGGATAACGAACACATGGTGTTTATTGAGGGGAATGGGTTAGCGTTAAAAACATTTTTCTTTATAGAAAGGCCTCCAATCTGATGTGTATCATTCAATATGCAATCGAAAATATCGCAGGTTATTTAACTAGAAAGGACTTTATGGATATATTTTTACAGAAAATAAAACTAACTATAATTACAGATAAACATAGGTGTAGCATCATTACACAAATTAAATTTGAGTGAATAAATTCATTTTAACACAATCTAGAGAACGAAAGAGAGAATTTGTTTCCAAACAATTTTTCAAATGTTTACATTTTAAGCAGGGAACGATGTTGCTTCACAAAACATGCGTTGAATTATTATATTAATGAAGGGAATATGATGTCCTAATTCTGAAGATGTTGGTGACTGATGACTCGTGTTTACATTCATTGAGTGGGTACGACTCGTTAGATCTACAGCATATCGTAGCCATAAGTAAGAAACCAAACTCTGGACTAATTGTTCTCTGAATGCAGTTTGAAAACCTCTGAACATCTATAAATATATATACACAATCGAGGATTGTACCAAAACACCGTCAATAAAGCAAGTCATTAAAAAATGCTATGTAATTTAATGAAGTCCGGGGGCCTCATAAGGGATCAACTCACCTACGGGGTAGGTCGTAGGGCTGACGGTGACGTATGGAGTATTTCCTGGGTTGTTAGGTGTGTCCCTGGGGCAGGAGCTTGAGGTCAGCTCGCAGGTGTCGGTGGACGGATTGTACACCATCCTGGCGGTGAACCGGTTGTTCTGGTTGTCGACGTACCAACCCAGCGCACAGGGCCTGTACAAGAGGTTTATATACGTGAATTACACAGGGCCTGGACAAGAGGTTCATATACGTGAATTACACAGGGCCTGTACAAGAGGTTTATATACGTGAATTACACACGGCCTGCACAAGAGGTTTATATGTGTGAATTGCTTTGTGGGATCGCGTGTGAATGGTGTATGTTTTAGGCTTGACTGAATGGTTAGTGTGCATTGGTTGGGGATTGGTGAAGAGTACGTTGGGCTTTTGTGTGTGGTTGGTGTATGAATGGGTGGTGTGTGTGGTTGGTGTGTGTGGTTGGTGTGTGAATGGGTGGTGTTTTGGGGATGTATATATGTGAGTGACGGATAAGTCCATGATGTGTGATCTGGGTGATACGTGAAGATGTTTTTGTATGCTCATGGGATCTGTGTATGTGCATTGGCAGTGGACATGCGATATGTGCGTCTGCTGTGTCTTTATGTAGGCGCGCTAATATAAAAAAAAATTGTGATGTTTTAAATGGATTCCAAATAAAACTCTTATATTAAATAAAAATGTATTTGTTACAAACTAAATGACGTCTGAAAACATCATCTGATATAATGGGACAACTGACATCTGACTTACATCTGGATGGCCTCCCCGTTAGAGCACGAGATGTAGTATCCACCCTGACATTCTGGATAACACAGTGGATAGTTTCCGTCCGGCTTACCACGACACGTGTTTCTGGGACTGATGCAGCTCTTGTTTCCGCCCTGACTTGTCACCGTATGGTCTGAAACAAATTGATGTAAAGAAATCATCATGCTGGGAATATGGAGTCGCTTACGTGGCATTTCATTTTAACAGGATTTCAGAATAAATCACTGAGGAATTTTAAACAGGGTGATATCATTTAATCGGTGTAAAGTTCTCAAAACTAAAATAATAATTTTAAACATGAACGCAAGAGAAGCTACCACTAACAGAATTCAGAGTGTTGTCAACAAATATTTGAGAAATGTATTTTAAAAAAAACAAAACGGTATGACAAGGTTAAAAATATTAAGCTTTTCGACATGTATAAACAATAAAAAAAAAATTGAAAACAAATCATAGAGAGAAAGTTGAGATTGATAGGACACACCCTCAGGAAATATAATAAAAAAGCAAGACCAGCACTGTAATGAAATCCATAAAGCAAAGGGCGAAAAAGAAGTCCCAAGAAGACATGGGAACGTAGTTTGTTGGATGAGGCATGAGAGAGAAAAAGAAAGACCTGGAAAAAGCTGGGAATGTTGACAAGAGACTGTGCGAAGCTGAAGGCTTTGACGAAGGCCTTATGCTCCATAGGCAGACGCTCATTTCGACGAATTATCCGCTCGCCCATAAACAATTCTTTAGGAACCCATAGCAGTTGGTCAAGGGAGTTTACGACAAGTGAGTTCTTAGGAACTTTGAAATAAGAGTTTATAAACCATTTATCATTAAATATAGGTAACATTTAAGGTCTTGACTAGAAAAGGTGACGATGAAAATTGTTCGGTGACCATAAAGAATAAGGAACTAATTTGATACGAGAAAATTTAATTCTCTCTCTCTTTCTCTCTCTCTCTCTCTCTCACTCTCTCTCTCTCACTCTCTGCTTTAATACATATCATGCTATTTTCTGTTCCTACCTCAAATTTCTGGTAAAAATTCAGGTGTTGGTGGGGGGAGGTATTTAAAATAAAAATCATTTAGCCACCCTTATCGTTTAAATCACTTCTGTGCACACATATTGTTTATGCGTCTTGGTATTTATTTATCAGTACAACTAAACAAATGTGCGGGTCCTAGAACTTACTTGTCGGCACGACAACGTATTCATACGGGTCCCTGGGGCAGGTCTTCGACTGGAGCTCGCAGGTGTTGGTGGATGGGTTGAACACCATCCTGGCAGTGAATCTGTTGCCGTTGGGTGCCACGTACCATCCCAAACCACATGGCCTGGTGATAGATTTAGTAGATGATATTTGACAGGAATGTTTTTGGTCATCAGATTCACAGTGAGAAATTGTAGGGTTCATATTCTTTAAATACACAATTAATAATAATACGGTTAATTTAAGTTGGTTTCGATCCAGAATTTATTTCCCGGTGCTTTTTGTTTCTTGAAAAAAGAATTGTCAGCAGCTGCTCATATATTAGAGTTGAAATAATTAATTAATATTTTGATGTAATAAAATAAAAAAATAATGATAGTAGTAATGGGACACAACTAAAGTTTCTAAAATGGTGACTCATTCCAACGGTTAACTTTCTTTGCTTTAGACCTCACGTACTATGAGAGGCATTCACTCCCCAAATAACCTTTTATATAGAACTAGCAATTTACCCGTGCTTTGCTGCGGTAAATTAGGCTTTCAGTTATTGAAAAATGCGTCTTTTTTATCTAGCTCATTAAGAGAAAAAAAAACTATATTTAGGCAATCGTCCCCCTAATGAGAAAGGATTTAATATTTTTCGCCTCTTACCATCGCGGGAGTGTACTCAACAACATCCAAAAGTTTCAAGCTTCTACCTACACGGAAGCTTGGAGAATTAGTGTTGATTTAGATTTTTATATCCCATATTAGGAAAAAAGATTTTGGGCACCCGGCAACCCAGGAGTAGAAATTAAAAAAAAAATTATAGAATTATTTTCCTTATTACCATCGCGGGTGTTACTAAACAACTACAGAAGGCTTTATACTTTTACCTACACAAGAAATGTGAGAAACAGTAATTTTCAGTTTTTAATAGCTCATTAAATAGAAAAACTACATTGGAGCCTCCGGCATGAAGTAATTGATAATTCAAATACATATTCAACTGTTAACATCGAAAAAGTGTACTCAACAATTTCCTAAAATTTAAAGTTCTACATACTTGGTAAAAAGTACAATTAGTGATTTTAAATTTTTACAAACAAAGAGAAATAGTTTTTAGGACCCCGGCCCTACATAATTTGTAATTTTAAATTTCCTTTTCGTCGTGAGAGTGTACTCAACAACTTCCCATATTTTCATGCTCCTACCTACACGTGAAGTTGGAGAATTAGTGAAACTTAAGTGAGTGAGTGCATTAAAAACTATATTTGGGCCCTAAGGCCCCCAGTAAGGGATATTTTAAATATGTTTTCACCAGCTACCATCGTGGAAGTGTATTTAACAAACCCCCAACGTTGCACGCCTTTACCTATTCGGGAAATAAGAGAAGTATAGATTTCAATTTTTATATAGCTCATATAAGAGAAAAACGTTTTTGGGGCCCTGGTCCCCATGGATGTGTATTTCAAAATTCTTGAACACCAACTTTCGTCGTAAGAGGGTATCCAACAACTTCCCAAAATTTTCATGCTCCTACCTACACGGAAAATTGGAGAATTAGCGATGAGTCAGTTTTTAATATAAGAAAAACTATATTTGGGCCCCCGGCCCGCCATGGGACTGAGTTTTAACATTTTTTTTGCCAATTGTCGTCGGGAGCGTGTATATATAGCTCATATAAGAAAAAAAACTTTTTTGAGGCACCGTCCCCCATGATTTGGAAATTTACCTTTTTTTAAAAAAATATCGTCGGGAGCATGTACTCAAAAAATTTCCAAAGTTTCATGCTTCTACCTACACGGGAAATAGGAAAATTGGTGATTTTTATAATTTTTATAAAGCCCATAAATGGAAAAAAAAATGTTGGGCCCCGGCGCAACTTGAGCGAGATTTTAAAATTCTTTTTCGCCAATTTTTGTTGTGAGGGAGTACCCAACAACTTCCCAAAGTTTCATGCGTCTACCTACATGGGAAGTTGGAGAATTAGTGATGAATCAGTGAGTCAGTCAGTCAGTGAGGGCTTTCACATTTATTAGGATAGACTAGCGATTTCCCCACGCGTTGCTGCGGGAAGTTGGAGAATTAGTGATGAGTGAGTGAGTGCATAAAAAAAATATTTTTGCCCCCCGGCGCCCTGCAAGGGAGATTTTAAATATTATTTCACTTGCTGCTATCACGGAAGTGTTTTTAACAAACTCCCAAAGTTACATGAGTTTACCTATTTGGAAAATAGGAAAAATACTGCTTTTCAATTTGTAAATAGCACATATTAGGAAAAACACGTTTTTGAGGCCCAAGCCCCAATGAGTGTGAATTTTAAAATTATATTACCCCACTTTTCGTCGTGAGAGGGTACCCGACAACTTCCAAAAGTTTTATGTTTTTACCTACACGAATTGCGGAATTTGTGATGAGTCGGTTTTTAATATAAGAAAAACTTATATTTCTGCCCCCGCCCCCCTATGAGTGGAAATTTACCATTCCCTTTCGCCAACTTTCATCGCAAGATTGTACTCAACATCTTCCCAAAGTTTCATGCTTCTACCTACATGGGGAAAGGGACAATTATTGATGTTCAATTATTATATAGTTTATAGTGGGAAAAATCTACTTTGCCCCCCCTTGCCCCCATTAAGAGATATTTTAAATATTTTTTCACCTGCTACCATCGTGAAAGTGTAATTATCAATTCCCCAACGTTTCATTAGTCTACCTACGCGAGAAATAGGAGAAGTAGTGATTTTCAATTTTAATAAATCTCATATAAGAAAACAAACGTTTTTTTTTGGGCCCCGGCCCCCATAAGTATGTATTTCAAAAATTTTTTACACCAAAATTCGTCGTGAGAGGGTACTTAAAAATTATTCAAAGTTTCATTCTCCTACCTACACGGAAAGTTGAAGAATAAGTCGGTTTTTAATAAAAGAAAAAATATATTTGGGCCCCTGATTACCATTTAGTGGGAAATCTAACATTCTTTTTGCATATTTTCATCGGGAGCTTGTACTCGAAAAATTTCCAAAGTTTCATGCTTCTACCTATATGGGAAATAGGAGAATTAGTGATTTTTTAATTTTTATATAGCTCATATAAGGGGAAAAAACGTTTTAAGGGCCCCGGCCCCCATTAGTTGGAAATTTAACGTTTTCTTTTGCAAATTATCATTGGAAGCATGAATTCAAAAAATTTACAAAGTTTCATGCTTCTAACTATACGGGAAATAGGATAATTAATGATTTGCAATTTGTAAATACCTCATATAAGGAAAAAAAATTTTGAAGACCCATTATTTTTGGGCACTAGTATCTCTATGAGTGGGAATTTAACGTTCTCTTTCGCCAATTATCATCGGGAGATTGTACGCAACAACTTCCTAAAGCTTCATGCTTTCTACCTACATGGGGAATGGTAGAATTAGTGATTTTCAGTTTTTAAATTTGGGCCCCCAGCCCCCCAGTAAGAGATATTTAAAAAAGTATTTCACCTGCTAGCATCGTGAAAGTGTATTTATCAACTCTCCAACCTTTGATGAGTCTACCTACTCGGGAAATAGGAGAATTTGTGATTTTCAATTTATATATAGCTCATATAATGAAAAAATGGTTTTCGGGGCCCCAGCCCCCTTGAGTGGGAAATTTAATATTCTCTTTTGCCAATTATCGTCGGAAGCATGTATTCAAAAATTTTCTAAAGTTTCATGCTTCCACCTACACGGGAAATAGAAGAATTATTGATTTTCAATTAGTATATATCTTATATAAGGAAAAAAAACATTTTTGGGGCCCCGGCCCCCATGAGTGTGAATTTCAAAATTCTTTTTCACCAATTTTTGTCGTAAGAAGATATCCAACAACTTCTTAAAGTTTCATGCTTCTACCTACACGGAATGTTGGAGAATTAGTGATGTAGAAAAAAAAAGTTTTCGGGCCCCCGGCCCCACAAGAGAGAGATTTTAAAAATTCTTTTTCGCCAATTGTCGTAGTGAGAGAGTACCCAACAACTTCCCAAAATTTCAAGCTTCTACCTACACGGTAAGTTGGAGAATTAGTGATGAATCAGTCAGTCAGTTAGTCAGTCAGTCAGTCAGTCATTGAGGGCTTTCCCTTTTATTAGTATAGATACAGCAAACACACACACAAAGAAAAACTTACATTTTGTGAGCGTATTCATTAGAGCAGGTATAATAATAACCCTGACGGCACTCGGGGTCACAGGCAGGGTAGTTGCCGTCTGGCTTGCCGACACAACTTCTGGCGATGCAGGTCGTTTGATTCTCTTGCTTTCCTGTTTCTGTTTTTTGATATTTGGGAAACAGAAGAATGGTTTGGTTGAAAAGTTTTTATTTAAACAAATTAAATTATGCTAAAGCAATCTTAGTTACTCTTTTTTTTTTGTGGTGTTTTTTTTTTAATTAAAAAAAAAAATTTTGTGTGGCGGTGCGGGGGATAAAAATACTCCGCGCCGAGTTTCCTCTGAGTATTTTGTGACAAAGTTATTATCCAACAAACAGCGACCATCTTGCTGAGGTTATAGCTGTGTAAATATAGCCGTAAGAAAAAGACCGAAAAAAAAATTATCCTCAACTTTATTTTGTGAAAGGACCAACCCGCCCCATTCTTTTTTCGTTCTCCTCAACACAGATAAATAGATAATAATTTTAATTCCAACTAGTTTAATTAACCAATTAAAACAATTTTCATTTTTTTAACATAATGAAAATCATTAACGCGAATAGTGCACTTAGAATAAAAAAATCTCATTTAATGAGACAGAGGGGATTGATTTTATTTATAGTAGTCAAACTAGAGTTGTTTTAATTAACTGTATTTTAATGAGAGAATTTTGTAAAAGGTGATATGTTAGCGTTAATTTAAAAGAAACCAGGAGGCCAACAATCTTATCTTTATTCCCCGCACCCCTCCTCCACTTCCAGAAATTTGGTCTAAGCTCCAAAATATAAGAAGCGACTAGCTTGAACAAAAAAACAAACAAAAAAAACAAAACAAAAAAAAAAAAAAAAAAAAAAAAAAAAAACCATAAGTAAGATTCAGTCTCACATTCAGTATTGTTTGAATCAACAGCAAGGAGAAAATAATATCATTAAAATCATCTCTCATGAATCCGTTTAATTGCTTTTTACTGCGTATATTGATTTTTAAACGCAAAATCAAAGCTGAACTGTATTCGAAAACCTCTAATCTGACCTTCGTGAGAAAACCTCTAATCTGACCTTCGTGAGAAAACCTCTAATCTGACCTAAGCATGCAGCGGCCATATAACATTCACACGCAGCCTCCAACATGACCTTCACATGCAACCTCCAATCTGACCTTCACCTACAACCCCGGCACTGACCTTCACATGCAGTTTTAACCAGCTGTGACTTGATTGTCTCAAGGACGACAAAGCTGGTCACCGTAGAAACGAGGCTCGGTGATGACGCAATTATGTTGAGCTCTGCCGTGTTGACGTTGGAACCGATGCCGACAACCAGGACTGTGACACCAGACGATTTCAGGAGGGCGGCCTCTGAACTCGTGTCACTTGCTGTCAATAACAACAAACAGGTAGGGGGTTAATCAGATGTTTCAAGAGAAAGAGATTATCCAGACGTTTGACGGGTAGGAAATGAGCATAAACAACACCTTATACAGAGATTAATCAGACGTTTCACAGGTGTGAAATTAGCCACATGTTTTACAGGTGTGAGATTAGCCACATGTTTTAGAGGTGTGAGATTATCCACATGTTTTACAGGTTTGAGATAACCAGGTGTTTTATGGATAGGAGATCAATGAGATTCTCCCAAGCGTGAAATTAATCAAATTTTTTTATAGGTGTGAACTTAACCCCACGATTCATAGGTGTAAACTTAACCACACGACTTAAAGGTGTGAACTTAGCCCCACAATATATAGGTATGAATTTAACCACACGTTTTATAGGTGTGATTTTAACCAACCACCCCCCCCCCCCCCCCGAATTTTTTTATTTTTACTGATGTGAGATTAATCACAAACTTTTAATTTAGAAGATTAACATCAATTTTTAGAAGACATGAGATTCACCAGACGTCTTACATGTTAACCATATTTTTCTCTCAGATGGGGGATTTAAACAGACGTCTTATTGTTAGAGATTCACCAGACGTCTTACATGTTAACCATATTTTTCTCTCAGATGGGGGATTTAAACAGACGTCTTCCAGGTTGCAGGCCAAACACGAGTTCTTATTGGTATATTTCCAATAACTTCAGCAACGCAAAATCGTACTCACCATCCGTGGAGGCGCCATCCGTCAGGACAACAGCCAGTTTCGGCACACCTGCCCGTGCCCCGTTGAGAGCGCTGAACGCCTGCTCACGTGCAAGTTTGAGGGCCTTTCCGGTGTAGGTCAGGTCAGCTTCGTAGGGGAGGGCAAGGATGGCCTGTGGTTGGAATAGAAAATAAGGTTGTCGTCAGGACGGCGGGTTTTGGGGCCAATGAGTTTAAGAATTTTCAGTTACAAGATGTCACGGAGACAGCTTCGAGGATTCGGAGAATTCACATACTAACATACCATTAGTTTTGATAACACGTTTATTGATTCAGGGTTGTGTTCACTTGAGTACACTTGACTCAAGCGTCTTGTTAGAGTTGAAAAAGTAATTCCCACATTGAGCTTGGGAAACAGCTGTAGCTTGCAGGTCTATTGCAGATGATGTGTGTATCGTTAAATACCGATAAAAGAAATTCAGGAAGTCAGTCAAACTGTTGCAGAAGCGTCAGGGGTGCGCACTCGGAGGAGGTTTATGGATAAGTTGTGAGAGGGTTACACAATGACCTACCACACTGGATGAGACCTCATTATCTTATCTTATCCTTTCTATACAAATCCTATGCAGATAATTGCGTAGATAAAGAATGATCTGTTGGCAGCAAGTGATTCAGCGTTCACAGGCCACGGCTATGAGGGTACCACGCATTACCCAGCCGCCTAGCTAATGTTGGGTGGGTGACCCAGGGACTACTTAGGCCACAGGAACAAATCCTTGCCTCCGCATGGATTTCAACTCGTGACCATCGGAACGCCACTCGACCACCGGGCGCCATTTTGTTGGTTAACCACAATCAACATCTATTTCCGTGTGCTTCTGTTAGAGTTTTTTTTATATATGTATAAAATTAAATGTCTTTTGTATAACACACGCCTCTGATACATAATATGGTGATGATAATAATAATAATAATAATAATAATAGTAATAACGAGACACTTCTGTTAAATCAACGAACAATCATAACAATTGACTTACCTGTTTCACAGCGGTGCCGGTCGTGTACGTGTTCAAAGGGAACTCTAAGGATGCCGTGGTGCTGAAGACTATGGCGCTGAAGCGTATGGCCGTTGGTCCCACGGTGAACTGGTCCACGACGTTGGCCAGAAACTGTTTCATGAGGACGTAGTTCGTGGACCCGATGCTGCCCGAGGCGTCCAGGATAAACACGATGTCAGCTTGACCATCGCACTTGGGACCTGGAGTCGTTGTAGCCGTAGTGGTGGTTGTGGTAGTCGTGGTGGTTGGCGGGTAGTCATATGGTCCTATTGAAGAATATTTCAAAGACATTTGTGAAAATAGTATCATTTTTTTTCCTATATTATAACATAGCTTTCGAACTTCTGAGCAATATTACAGAGCGTCTTATATTGCACTTAATTTTAACAAGACTTCCTAAATTGTTTTGTTCTAAACACAAACAGCCAAACATCGGCTGGTGTAACTTGTGAATTTCCAACCAAATAAATTGTTTTGACATCACATGCATGCAGTCAATAAACGCACTTTAAAAAAAAAATCTAAATAAGTTCTACGTTCTTGGAATTCTATTTTTGGCGTATGACAGTGATTTCACCATCATGTATAAATTACATTTGTAAAAAATTACTATTAATATGGCTATCTGTTTTAAATAAATATATTGCTTCTATTTAACTGAAAATCGTTGTCTTTTGAGAATATGGGATCCAGTTTTCATTGTTTCCAAACTACTTGCTCACTTTGTATCACTCAAAATCAACTTTTTAGCTCAGTTCAGACGGACTCGATTGAAGCTCACCTCGAGACACACTTCTATATCCCCAGACATAAAAAAAAAAGATTTAAGGTACTGGCAGTTTTTAGAGCAGCGAGGAAACTGTTAGACCAAATACTATAATACTAGATATGCCCCGCGACAGAGAATACGCCGCAGACTTGCTCATGAATAGTTCAAAGAAACGGGGAGGGGAAAGAACGACACAAACAGGACGAGGAAATCAAAACAACGTGAGTGAACGTCGGTTGGGGGGGGGGGTGAATCACCAACGCATTGTTGGTCTCGCGACATTCGCACTGTGGTTTTCTACCTACCCACCACCCTTCACTATCATAGCTTGCCAACCATTAACTGTGATTGGCGGACCCTAGCGAGGGTCAGCCTTGTTCACAGAAATAGGGGAAAAGAACAGGCACTAATACACATTTTTAAAAAAATGTTTTTGCTGGAGGCTTGAACCCTGGACCTTCCCCTTATAACGGTGGACATGATAAATACTACACTACTAATCTCATGTTATTCTGTAAAGGAACAAACGAAAGTGAACGCAAGAACCATTGTTGGTCTCGAGACATTGGTGGACCCCAGGCAGGTTCATTCGCCATGCTTATTTGCACATACTCGCTCTTGCTATAAAATTTTTTTTAGTGCTGTTATTATTTTAAGATCACAAATTGTTTTTAAAATAACAAATAATTAGCAGATGAAAACTAAGAAAGCTCTATTTTTAAAAAAAATATATATTTTTTTTTCAGCTGATGACTGAACTCTCCCTGCCCCTTTCAAGACGTAATCATGACAGTGAATTAATTACCTGCTATAACCGAGGCCATAAGAACCGAAGCAATGACCGTGACTGTGAACGCTTGCCACGTTACAGCTTTCGTCATTCTCTAGGGTCCTTTCTCGTGTTACGAATGTGATGAGAGTCAACAGAATCGCCTGGAGTCTGCCTGCCTGCTACAAATCAAAATATAAATTTTTTAAAAAAAAATTTGTTTACAAAAATTAATAATTAAAACATAAAAATAGACGCGCATAGATTATTCGAGGGCAATTTGAAAAGAGTTTTATTTGAGATAATCGAAGGAAAGGTGAAATACAAGGTGACACACACAGAATAAAAAGGGGGAAAAGGTAACTTTTGAAAAATAATTTTAAATAAACAAAACCAATTATTAAAAAAACAACAACTTAATACATGTAACATTGACAAAGTAAATTGATTTATTTTGAAAGTTAAGGTTGTCTAAACATGATAATCGAGATAACTTGATCGTGGGGAACCGAACAGGTGAAACGCTCTTGAGAAACAAATGGCATTTCCATATGCTCTATCTATATTAACAGCACTATACGCATCAATGTACCACTCCAGGTATAAACATCTCCTATTCCTATGCCCAGAAGAGTACGGAGCCGTGATCTTCTGTCGATGTTCCATGGCACTAGGAACCCCAGCATACAACATTTCTTTATGTTACAACCCTCACTCGAAATTATGTTTATATTTCTCTTGGCCAGAAGGTTTTATAACACATGTTTCTCATCAAAATAATTAGGAAACAAATCATTTTGTTGTTTAGAAAATTACAGTAATAAAATATTTCCCTAGAAAGCTGTTCTTTATAAAGATGGATTTTCCTTTGCCTCGTCCAAAGATAAATCTGGGTATTTATTATATTTGAAGAGATGTTAAACCGGTAAAACTTTTAAGTATTGTAATTTGAGAGGGAAAAAATCTCCATTAGAAGTTAACATTGATGGTATATCAGCTAAATCTAAATATTGATAAATGAAAGCAATAAGTAGCAATCGATGATAGCTGACATAACTGGTATCTGGTGCACGTCTAAAACAGATTTACTGCAAAAGCAATATTTAACAAGAGTAAGAAACCGTTCAGTCTCAGACCCGAGTAAGCCTACGAGTCCATACATACCTACGGGATGGTTGCCTGGTATTGAACCAAGACACAGAATTCGGCACTTTTATACCATTATCTGGCGGAACAAGATAAGCGAATGGAAAATATAAGGATAATAGAGAACAGGGGTTGTCGAAATGGGATGGGGTTTATAGGGTGGGGTATTTTTATGGGGGGGGTCTATTGAGGATCACACGTGCGTGCCTAAATTACATAAACTTTTAAATACTATTAAATCAACAAGCAACTGTAACTATTCCATTATAAGAAATATTTATCTGATGGTGACGTCACCAAAAAAAAAAATAATTTCACTCTCAACTTTTCCCATGCATCATCTGATTTTTCTAAGATAAAAAAAAAAAAAAAAAAAAAAAAAAAAAATTAAATTTCAAAAAATGAAATAAAATTTAAAAAAAAGAAGTCCAAGGAAAAAATGGGTGTATAATGCACAAAAAAGTGTGTGTGTGTGTAAGGGGTGGGGAGTAAATGTTCAGCAAAAATGTGTCTTTGCTTCTGGCACGTTAAAAGAAGGTTATGCCCCCACATTATCACCCCTATGTTAGTGATGACTTGTCTAGATTATCGTCAGCGCCGCGTTCTTTTCCCCCACCACTTTGAGACGGGCTTTGCGTGTTTGGTCCAGTGCTTGTGGTCCTATATTTGTCACGGGTTTTTCTTTTCTTCGTCTCCACTTAATAATTATCCGGATTTATCAGCTCCCCGGGTATCAGTGCTACCATATATCGCGATTTTATATTGAATTATTATTTAGTAATGACTTAATCTTAAATAGGGTAAACTCCGGTAAATTACTTTTTTTTAAAAATGTGTCCAAGTATTTTTTTAAAATTTCTTTTTAAAAAAACAAACAAACAAACAAACAAACAAACAAACAAACAAAAAAAACAACAAACACCTCTTAAACTCTTCCAATAAGGGCCTTTTATTTCCTAGCAATACATTATTTTTTTTGGTATTACTTTTTCTATCATTCCAAATCATATGCTATCATTTCCTACATCGATGATAAACGTATATCACAAATAAGTCAGAAGTGTCTCCCTCTGATGTCGCTTCTTTCTAACTTCTATAACTGCATGTTTATTGTTTTTTTGTTTTTTTTAAAATATATATTTTTTTAAACATTAGAGGGCCATGTGTGAAACATTTTGTAAGAGAAATAAGGAGCGAAAATTGTATAATCTGTAAAATTGATTGTATGTACTGGAAAATTTTATACTGACTAATCAGGGGCGGATTACGACTGCATGGGGCCCCTGGCTTTAATCAAACGCGGGCCCTATCCAGCCAGCGTACCTTTGAATAAAATAATTGCTAGCTCCTAATATATGAATTTAACTAAATAGTCCACTGGCTCCTTGCTCATGATTTGTCTGTACTACGGGAACAAAAATATTAATCATGAAAAGAAAAAACGAACACGCAAAAAATAACTGTTGAAGTGTTACCGGTATAGTAAAATTGAGTGTAAAAAGAAAAAAGAAAAAAAAATTGTTCCGCCGTTGAGAATCGATCCGGACATCGCTTGCGCCACAAGCCGATACCACAGAGCCAGCAGAGCTTATAGTAAATAGTAAATTTTAAGTATATAAACATTATTCTATGATATGTTCTCTATTGAACCAATCAAATCAAATTGTTGGATTATAAAGACTATCGGCATCGGGTCTGAATAGCGATCAGATTAATAGATAAGATTTACTAAATTTATGATATTTTCAAGGAATCGAGCAAACATTTGTGCAATTTTATTATAACATAAAAAAAAAGTTTGGGGGCCCGTAAATTATCAGGGCTCTTGGCTTTAGCCCGTTCAGCCCCCCCCCCCACTTAATCCGCCATATTGACAATTATTATAATTGTTTGGTGATTTAACAGAAGTGTCTCGTTATTGCTATTATTATCATTATTATTATTATTATTATTATCATCACCATATTATGTATCAGAGGCGTGTCAATATATCATTTTACCCTTCCGAGCAAGGACTCGTCATGTCCTGAATGTCAGGTCATGTAGTGTTAAAAAAATGCTTACCCCCAACCCCGGCCAAGGAAATAAAATAATTTCAATCATTCTAATATACTAAGAGTAAACAAATCATTATTAATGTATATACATTTTTTTAAAAAAATGAATATTTATTTCATATCCACGGTAGCCAAAAATGGCCTCGTTGGGCGGCAGTTCAGGGTGCAATCAACAATATACGAAAGCTCAGCTGTTTTTTTCTTTTAATTTTATAACTACTTAACTCCCTTGTTTTTTTTTGTTTTTTTTGGTAATCCATTGGATTATATACGGATGATCTCCCCTTGTATAATAAACTACATCGTCCTGACGCAGCTTAAAGCGCTTATCGTTCTTGTCAGCTTTTTAATGTTTCGCAACATGAAAGAAACGAAAGCGACTTTCCATTCATCACGAGACCACTAGTTTCAAAGGCGTAACTAGGGTCGGTTTCACCCAGCGCAGTAATACATGGTGTCACCCCTTCACGACTAACCCCATAGACTTCCAAGTCTACCAGTGCAAAATAAGGGAAAAATACATAAATTTACGTTATGGTGACAACCCCCATGTGATGGCGTCACAGGTGCTATCCGCACCCTCCAACACCACCCTGGTGACGCCCATGACTATTTTTCTCCATTAGCCCCCATTGAAAGAGTCGATCTTTCGCTTGTAAGATTGATTCGATTGATATTTGTTGTATCGTGTGGTTTGCACCTGAAGGTCGTCACGGCTCCGTTGCAATAAGGCTTTCGCTCTTAACACTTTCGGAAAGCGTTTTAAGTGTGCTATGTGTGTGGGGGTGGGGTGGGGGTAGGGGGAGGGGCCATGTGGATGTTTGGAGCCAAAATCGACATTTTGACTCTTATGTTCTTTACTATATCATATCATTACCAGGAATGGGGAAGTTGTTTTTATTTAAAGGATGGGTGAGGATAAATAATTTTTTTAAAACATATTGATTCGTTCATTTTTTATCAAAAATGATTGCCCACAAAATTGATGCTTTGGTACATGTGTGTGATTCAATATGTATGTGTGTGTTTTGGTGAAGTTGAGGGGAAATTGTGGAGAAATTCACTGACTCAAAGCCCAGTGGTTGGAACCCTCACTTTGCCGGCACCCACATGTGGCTCCCACCCTCACTTTTCTGGTACCAACATGTGGCTGACACTCTCACTGTGACTGACATATGGCTGGCACCCTCAGTTTGCTGGTATGGACATGTGGCTGCCACCCTCACTTTGTTGGTACCGCCATGTGGCGGGCACCCTCACTTTGCTGGTACCGACATGTGGCTGAAACCCTAACTTTGCTGGTACCCACATGTGGCGGGCACCCTCACTTTGCTGGTACCACATGTGGCTGACACCCTCACTTTGTTGGTACCCACATGTGGCTGACACCCTCACTTTGTTGGTACCCACATGTGGCTGACACCCTCACTTTGCTGGTACCGCCATGTGGCTGACACCCTCACTTTGTTGGTACCCACATGTGGCTGACACCCTCACTTTGTTGGTACCCACATGTGGCTGACACCCTCACTTTGTTGGTACCCACATGTGGCTGACACCCTCACTTTGCTGGTACCGCCATGTGGCGGGCACCCTCACTTTGCTGGTACCGACATGTGGCTGACACCCTAACTTTGCTGGTACCCACATGTGGCGGGCACCCTCACTTTGCTGGTACCCACATGTGGCGGGCACCCTCATTTTGCTGGTACCACATGTGGCTGACACCCTAACTTTGCTGGTACCGACATGTGGCTGTAACCCTCACTTTGCTAGTATCGACATGTGACTGACACCCTAAATTTGATGGTACCCACATGTGGCTGGCACCCTCACTTTGCTGGTACCGACATATGGCTGTAACCCTCACTTTGCTGGTATGGACATGTGGCTGTAACTCTCACTTTGCTGGTACCCACATGTGGCTGGTACTCACACTCAATCGTAACAGAGGCAAGTTCCTGTAGCCACGACAGTCTATTTGTTCAGAATAAAGAACTCCACCCTGATAAGTTTAGGAATAATGGTGATGGAGGATACGCAAGAAGACGTGACGTGTCTATACTTCTTGGAGAAGAATGGTATGACTTGTCTCTTAGGAGCTATGTGACGTAAAATGTGTGTGTATGCGTGGTGGGGGGGTGCAGAAACATTTTTTAAATGGAAAGAACATACGGAGGTGGAACAGGGGTACGGTGATTGTCCTAAGTCCCATACCAGAGAGGGGCCCCTTGAGAGGTGGTGGGGTGCCATAGAAGAATTTTTTCTTTATATTAGCTACACTTACAGCCCTTGGCTCCACAATGTTCCTCTGGAGGTCAGGTTGGTTTAATTACAATCAGCTGAGTGCATGAGTGCTGCAACAGGATATCATTTTTAAAAGTATCCACCATGCACCGCCGAGCAGTATTAAAGTTATAGCTTACGACAAACAAACAAAACAAGCACTTAAAAAGAAAAAGATTCATAAAATGGCCCACCACTTGGGCTCAGCTATGCAGAACTTCAACCATTAAATACTGTCGATGAAATTATACATAAATTTCTAACCATCTTTTGGGCCTGATTTCCGCTTTGATTAAGATGATACTTATTTATTTCATTAAAAAAAGAGGAGTTTTATTATTTTAAATATATTGTTTCGTGAATTAGAAAATATCATGGCCCACCCTTTATATCACGTTTTGATTTTCCGGGCGTAACAAACTGCTGATAATGGCCTCTGTATCAAACTGTTTGCTATCGAGATAATATGCCACAGAAAATTCAAACTACTACTACAACTAGTAATTCCAACTACTTTCATCAATGCCAGCGAATGCCATATACTGCCATGTAACCAAGCAGGTGTTCAAGAATCGTCGTATTTTTTATTTTTGTAAGGAACGAAGTAGAAGTCTTAGAGCTGTGCTTGTAAGAAGTCGCCGTCCTACTATAAAGTCATACATTGGCTTGGCATAAATGTTTGCAACCATAACCGTTGCAATACTTGTTCTTTTGTGATCAAAATATACACACAAAAATGTTTCCTCTTGAAAATGTATATATGGTCCACTTTGCCAAGTCGCAACGGACTTCACGCAATTTTTACAAGAAATTTAATAAAATTCAGATACGTGATAGGTCGATCAATTTAGTAAACATTGGTTTTAATGTTGTATGTCACTGCACAACGGATAGAGCAGGTTTCCCAGTTTGTTAGCTCAAGGCTTTAAGGGAGTGGTCTCAGGCCCATAGAAATATATAAACAGACCGTATGTCTTGTTCAACGATGATAATCGTGAACGGATTCCGGATATAGGTACTTACCGTTATTCCTCGCATCCTCAAGGATCTATATGGAAAATAGATCAATAAGAATATTCGATTTGTCATCTTCTTATTGTTTGAATTAAGTTCACACTTTTTGGTATATATAGAATATTTTTTCCTGTTTTTGTGTGTGTGTGTGTTGTTTTTATATGTCTTGTCTCTTAACACTCCAACAATGCTGGTCATGAGAGGATTTTGGATTTTGCAATTTACTGTTATTCTATATGCCATGTATACAACTGCTAGGAAGTGTATGGAAAATAGATTAACAAAAATATTTGATACGTTAGCTCCTTATTGTTTGAATTAAGTTCACAATTTTACGTAACTATAGAAGTCTAATCTTTTCCCATTTTTTTTTTGTTTTAACCTTTTTTTTTTATACTTCCTTTCTCCTTTCTGTGTTTATGTTTAGTTCTTGGACACATCTTTCTTCTGTTCGTTTCTATTTATTTTTCTTCTCTATTTCATGAGTTTTTCATGTTATGGTAGGAAATATATAATGTAAATTTAATTTAAATAATGTGTTTATATATATATATATATATATATATATATTTATTAGGGCTGCGGAAATTACCGATTAATTTCTCGATTTATCGGTAAATTATTTTATCGATTAAAATTGTTTTAATCGATAAAATAGTGATTAATATAAACATTTTTTTAAAGTTCGATTTATTAATAAATGATTAATAATAATTTAAAAAAATATTTTTTACGTACGAACTTCTCCGTTGCATGAATCCTCCTAGTCTAAACTTTAAAATGACCTTTTTTATAAGGACAATGATATAAAAAACATTGTTTTTAATTATTTTACAATAACAAAATTTAAATTGATAGACATTATATTGAACTACTTATATTTAAATATAGCTACTAACAATATTATATCTTTTAAATTAAATACTTAAGTTATGGGTATTTTTAAAAAATGCCATAAAAGGGCACAAAATGTAAAGGAAAACAACATAGTGAAAAGAGTAATTAGGAGGTCTTAGGAAAAAAAAATCATAACTTTTGAACCACTTGTGATAAAAAAAAATTATCTTTAACTTTTTGTTAATCAACAAACGATTTCTATATTGCTGAATTACTTTTATATTTTAAAATTAATTTGAAATTTTCATACAAGTGCCTAAACTTTAATACATTATTTAACTTAATTTCATTGCTTGCTATGTTTTAAAAATAATTTAATAACAATATTAATTGCCTGTTATTACTCCCCTTGAAATTTTCAGTTTAATGACGTCATACATATTTATTTTTAGCTTAAAAAAATTATCGATTAATTAATCGGTAATTTTTCAAAAGTTAACGATTAAATTTAATTTAATCGATAACAGCCCTAATATATATATATATATATATGACTGCATTATTTAAGATGTTTACATATTCTTTTGCATTTTTTCCATTATTAAGTACTTATATTTATCGTTTTAATCATTACGATTCGTTTGCGGTTTTTGTGTTGTCCATGTACTGCCTACCGACGCTAAGAACACCAAACCAAATATTATGTACGGTCAAGAAATGCCTTGTACTACGAAACTATGTCATTTTATGCCAACCAATTACATGTACTATTAACAACCAATTTCATGTACTGCTAACAATATTATTTTCTGCAAACAAATGGCATGTATTTCCAACCAATGTCATGTGCTGCCAACCAATGACATGATGTTTTGCCCACCATTACCATTTAGTGCCAACCAGTGCCTCGTACTGCCAGCCGATGACATGTACTGCCAACCAATGCCATGTAATGTTTAAAAGTCATGTGAACTTCAAAATTAAGTAAAATATTAACTGCTGAGCCATATAAATAAATGTTGAAACACACTGACAATTAATGCACCTAATTCCATTTGCTGCAAAGTCCTGGGACCGATTTTTTATTACTGCTAACAATTTCCAAGTACCGCCCATAATTTCCAAGAACTGATGACTAACACCATCTTATTCCCAACAATTTCTTTTTAAAAAAATACCCCCCCCCCCAAACATGTTCAATAAGCAGTGATGTTTATGACAAAGGTCTAATGTCATAAAGGAGACTAATGGGACTTTGTGTCAAGATCGCAATGAATGCTCCTACCCGTCCCACCTCCCAACAACACCACTAGTAGGCCGCACCTTTTTGAACTGCCATGGGTTATTACTTAACAGAAGAGCCCCATATGTTTTGTGATTAATTCGGTTTCTTTTTTTTTTAATCTGGCAAAAAAGTATTTTGGGTATTACAGCGGTGACTGTACCACTGTCAAATACATTCTATATTTAAAAAGTTTAAACTCCATTTTAAGAGAACACAGCGTAATTTAAAAGATCTTCAACAAGTAAAAAAATATAAAAAACAAAGGATAAAATAAGCAGCAATTCTCAGAAATTTAATTAATATTGCGGATGTGTAATGTTAGAGAATTCCATTGTTTGGCGGCAAAAAAAACAACGAGAAAGACATTTCACCTAATGTTTTAATGCGTGTCTTAGGATCAGAGAGAATGCTGTGTGTCCACAGAAGATCGTAGTTGACGAGTGGGTGAATATACAGATAGATGTTCAGCAAGATAGCAAGGGCATGAGTCAGAAAATAAGTGGTGACAGAGAAATGACCATTTGTAATCAATTCGGGCTTGGATTTCCTAGTCTGTATTATCCTGTCGCAGTGGCGTAGCGGGGGTGGGCAAGGGGACAAATGCCCAGGGCGGCATTTGGCTAGGGGCGGCAAATTCCTAATCTTAATTTAGTTTATGTAAGGGAAAATTTTACAAGAAAGTGTAACTTTTTATCGTAATAAAAGAAAATCCAAACATGAATTACTTTTAAAAATAAAGAATCTATCCTAAAGTATGTGAAGCTTTCTTCTGTCAAAACCTTGAACTTCTAAAATGCTATAAATTATTCTGATACAAGTGCTACTGTACTGACAAAAACAGAGGTTTAAGTAGTATGAAAACTTGACACTGATTTGGTAACAGTTGATTCTTCAAATTTGATAGCCTCTACTGCTGTATAAATAAAAACATTACTTGTTCCTATCAATTTCAAACATAAGCGTATCAAATCCTCTGAGTAGCACATTGTTTGGGGGGGGGGCAAAAATTCTTGTTGTCAAGTAGTTTCTAAAAAATGGAAAATCGTTTATTATATAAAGTTTAATAAAATAAAAATAACAGCAAAATATTTTTAAAATATGGAAATGAAGAGAAACTATATTGAGACACGTGAATATTTCTTATGCCAAAAACTTCAAACTCCATAATAAATCTAGTCTGCTGATACAAAATGCTACTCAGCTGAAAAAACACGGGGGCGGGGGCTAAAGTAGTGTACGAACATGACACTAATGTGATGGTAGATATAAAATTGATTCAACTTTGGTTTCCATGTAAGTAAAACTACTGGAGAGGAAAACTGTTGGAGTGCTTAAAGAAGTTACTCTTCCAATTGCAAAGCATCATTATCTTAATTTGTAAGTCTTTTTGTTTTGTAATAAAAAATATAACAATACCTTGTTGTAAAAAGAAAAAAGAAAACAAAAAGGGCAAGAAGTTCTTGTTAGAATGTTTGACATTTTTCAATCTAGGCAATAATGTGCCTTTTTTAGGTCACAGAGAGGAAAATACTGTTGTAAATAAATGCAATATTTTAGAACGAATGAATTTGCTTGAAAAATACGAGCACTTGAACATATCGTCTGAAAAATGTTAAAAACTTGTCATCTCAAATTCAAACTGAGTTCATAGAAATTATAGGAGACTTGGTGAAAAATCATCTATCAGGAACAAGATACCAAATATCATTCAAGGTACTTCATATTTTTCACATAAGGATCAAACAATTCTAGTTGTGTGAAATAGTAAAGATTGAAAAAACAAACAATCATCATAGAATTTTTCAAAGATTTCAATGAAGCAAAATTGAATCTGCATACGACATATCTGAAATGATTTTAATTGAATGATGTTCTTAAAATAATAGACTGTAGATACCAACGTTTTGTTCATACTTCTTCGTTGCCGGAAAGTATACATGAATCAAATAAAGACGCAAAAACATAAAATCTCAATATCATATCTCGGGCAAACAGTTCATCAACCCTAATTTATTTACATGATGCTCCAACTAAAATGAACTCTCTAACTATTTTAATACACTGGAACATTGCTGGAACATTGCTACGCATTCTTTTCCGTGTCTATGCACCGGTGGGTATATCTAATTGTTTCTACAAGCAAGGGATTAAACAGACTTCAGTATACAAAATAGTGTATATACCATGGAGCCATTTCAGGTTATTTTGAAAGCTATAGAAAAACTAATAAAGGCAGACGAAAATCTCAACACATGAACACATGCAGCAACTTTGCTTGTTACAATTAGATCTTTTTATTTAGAAACATGCACTTCATGTAATGAATGATGCCCGCAATTATTTACAAACGTTTCGTGCTAAAATGCTTTGTAGAGGCTACTCACAGAGAAACTATTATTATACTTTAAGGGTGCTTCACATTGGATAAAATTGTATTTGGAGACTTCATCCTTTTAATCGAACATTGCAATCCAAGAACGAGAGAGCAAATATTTGGTGATCGAAGCGAATATGTATCTACGTTATGTAGAAAAACAGTTGAGAAGAAAGATTTACCCTTCATAAGATGAGATTACTTTAGAAGTTAATGTGATCATTCGGCAGTTATATATGAATTTGGAAAACAGATATGATATTCGTACATCAGGCAATCTACTGGACTTTCAAATTTTGTCTTGAAATTATATTACTCAAAATATCCCACAAGGCATTGTTAAGCAAGGAAAATTTTACCTCAAAGATTATATAAAAAAAAAGAATTAATTAATTCAAGACCAGTTTATGTATTCAGTATTCAAGTGTATTATTGTTTGGGCTCCAAGTTACCCTGCCAAACATAATATAATTAAATCGAACGTTACTTACAAATGTCTTAAGCAGTGCAAGGTTTTAAGATAGCTTCTTTAAAATAACGTTAATGAACACTTAATTATGAAAAATGATGAATACACCAAAATTGACAAATCTATATCTATTATTTGCAACAGAGTATGACATGACTGACAACTTTGGTACACAAAAGGTTGTGCCATTATAAAAAACAGAAAATATCAATTGTATTCAAGAAAGGAAAGTTTTTCTGTCCATTAATCATTTCTAACATAAAAAATGTACAGTGTCCTTATAAATACTTCCTAAGAAAAACTATGTCTATAATGCCCTGTCGTATATCCTGAAATGTTATATCCTGACCTAAGATGGCACGTCAAAGTCTGAAAAATCCTTCCCTGGTCTGAAATTTCTGTCGTACACTGAAACGCCCTGTCCTTATAGTCTGAAACGTCATGTCATAGTTGGATGTGGTTTGTCCTATTCAGAGATGTTATGTAATGTTCTAAAGGGTCATTTTATATTATTTGAACTCATGGTTTTGTTTGAAAGGTCCATTTTGTATTCTCTGATGCATTGTCCTACTTTCAGATAACCTGCTTTTAATCCCATAACCTAATTCTGAGATATGTTGTCTTCAAATTGCCCAAAAACAACCTTCAAAGTGTATCAAATATAACTGCAAATGTAAATTATTTTAAAATACGAACAATTTTTATTTTTAAAAAAATATTGTGTGCAATGGTGCAGAACATGTCGCTAATCCGTCTACAGGAGTGTTTAGACGTGGGGCATGAACAGAACAGGATGCAAGTTAATCTTCTAGAACCAGTAATCTCAATACAGCTGCATGAAATAGCTCCAACTCGGGACGAATATAACATCCTCTCCCCCTCTCCCGAAAATAGAAAGAGGCGAGAATAGATGCTTTTAATTTCGCCTAAGCCTGCATTTAATGGGTGGTTGAATCGCGTCATGGTGCGCAGACGAGTGCTCGCTGGTGCATGAACTAATGTCGTCTATTGAATATAAATATTTTAATAATTATTAATTGTTACAACATTACGACACTCCGCTCTTGCCAAAGGGCTATTGAGCATAGAGATTCATGTGTACAATTTAATTCTACATTAATTTATGAGAATTCTTTAAGGCACTAAGTCAAAATTTCATCGAGCAGAAACATTACCTTCTCATTCATTGATTCTCAAATTAAAATTAAAATGTGTCATAAAATATTTGATGATATTTACAACTAGATGCCCGCGGCGTTGCATACGCCGAAGATTTGATCATAGATAGTGCAAAGAAAGGTGGGGGGCGAAACTCGGATGCGGGGATAACTGCGACGCATTGTTGATCTGGAAACACTGGAATGCACTGTGGTTAGTCACTTGCCACCCCCCATCCTGCACCACCCTAGCCTGCCAACCATACACTAATTGGCATAATCTGACAAAGGTCACTCGTCAAGCTTATTTCCACTCGTTTTGTGCTCGCTATGGTAATCGAAAAGATAGTGGGAAATGAACGGGCACAAACAAAAACATTTTTAAAAATTAAAAAAGTAATGTCTTAGCTGGGGATTGAATCTGCGACCTCCAGAGTCGAACAGAACAATAGAAAGGCAATGTGGCTCAGCCGATACAAAAACGACTGAGAACACAGGAGCGATGAACTACACATTACTACGGGTACAAACAGCTGCGCATGCCTGGAGAGAGAGGGAGGGCGCCTAAAGAATTCATTTTATGAAAGTAATTGTTGAGAAAAGTTTATTACTACTTTTCTGTCACTGAGCACAGTGGAGACCACGAAGTTATTTTGAGAGTTAAAAATTTTAAAATTGAAAGAGTAATGACTTAACTGGGGATTGAACCTGCGACCTTCGCTTTTTAGGCGAATGTTTTAAGTTTTAACCATTACACTCCGAAATACATGTTATTTTGTTGTTCTGAAAGAACACAGTAATTGACTTCAATTCAACGAAATTTTGAATGTTTACTACCTTTTCTTGCAATCTGATTCGTCAGTGGGGTCAGAGGTCAGACAGTTTCTTGTCCGGCATGGACGGACCATGTAGAGAATTATATATATAGATTGTTTTCTAAATAGATTATTATCTATCTGCTTTGAACTTGATGTTGATTAGTCTTATTTTATTTCCCTGCGAAACTTATGAAATACTGTGCATGTACCATATCTTGAGAATTGCCATTCGCCATCATTACAATTGTTCTGTTAGTATTTTGTGATCCCAGCCCCACTATTGTTGTTGCGCCTTGTCGTCCACGAGGAGCAGCCGCCGATCGTTGTCGTTGCATGTGATATTTCCTAGAGCAAAGGCCACCCATATGAGTCCTGCTGGCTTGCTAATCCTGGGCCGGTCTTTCCAGCATCAGCCAGTCATGGCCAAATTTCTCTTTATGTCTGCCTCCATCTCTCGGTCTCGACACCCGGCGTTTCTTAGACGACCTCTTGTACGCTTTCCCTGGGGGTTGCAGTTCAGGTCTTACAATGTTGCATTTGAGACAGGTCATCGTAGCGTGTGGCCAAACCGTCGCCACCGCTTTTGGATAATCTCTTCATCTATTGCAGGGGTCGGGAAACCATGGCTCGCGTCCCAGATGTGGCTCTATTGATGGCTGCATTTGGTTCTCAGATAAATTTATTTTTTCTTCAGACTCCTTGGTCTTCTTATTGATTGCATATAAAAAAAAATGTTATGAAAAAATAATTCAGAGACATAATTATTTTACTTTTAGTGTTGAAATTGCACAAAATGCACATATTAATTAGAATTTTTGGTTTTAAACATATTGTATGGCTCTCACAGAAATACTTTTCAAAATATGTGGTGTTTATGGCTCTCTCAGACAAAAAGTTTTCCGACCCCTGATCTATCGGCTGCTGCCTTGTCCGCTATCACAATTCATCGTTGCTTGTTTTGTCCGGCCAGTGAAACGTTCTTAGGCAATTGTAAATAAGGGCATGTATTCTTTTCAGCTATACGACCGCTTTTCGCCATGTCTCGGCTCCATATAGCAGCTAGTTCATCAGGTCTGCAGCCCTATAACTTGCCATGGGTTCACCACCTTAGATTTTTTACAGTTGCAGTTTATAAAATTGTATACATTGTTTTTTCCAGCACTTTTTATTTGGTCCCCTCCTATAGATGTGCGAAATTATTATTGACTTTAGTCAGTAAAAAAAAGCGAAGTGTTAAATATCCACAAAAAAACGCAGTGTTAAATTTCCAAATAAATGCAGTGTCAAATCTCCAACAAAAGTGCAGTGTCAAATCTCCAACAAAAGTGCAGTGTCAAATCTCCAACAAAAGGGCAGTGTCAAATCTCCAACAAAAGTGCAGTTTAAAATCTCCAATAAAATTGCAGTGTCAAAACTCCAACAAAAGTGCAGTGTCAAATCCCCATCAAAAGTGCATTGTCAAATCTCTTCAAATCAGGACTTTCAAGGACAGAATAAGTACTCAGTATAGGAGAAAGACTTACAAAAATAAAGTTCAAGCCTCCACAGGGACTTGATTCCTGAACTCTCTAATCGAAGTTCGAACGCGCCACTTAAGAGCTGCTGTGCCCTCAACCATGCCCCTCCCTTTTTCTTTTTTTTTTTTTTTAAAAGAAGAAGAAGAATACATAGGTTTCGTTCTTCGCGTCAACTAGAACAATATAAAATATATTTTTTAAAACTAAGATCGACTCATGTTGCTCCATTTCGTCGACAGCCCGACGGTAGTTGTTGGTGCAACAGTAACACCGTTTAAGGAATTACCTAAAAGCTTAGCCACAATGGGATCCCAGGCCTACTAATCTACAAATATGTGATCCATCGCCTGGATTATGCAAGAGCTAAGCCTCATGTTTAACAAAAGCACAACTGTTACTCCCTCGAATCTATCTGCGAGTGTTGGAATGCTTCTCAACTTCAACGTTTAATGCTTTGTCCATAGATAAAATGCATCCATTTAGAAAAAAATATAAATATATATTAAAAAATTCAATATTAAAAACAACGAAAAGAAGTTTTTACTTAAGTAATAATGTGCTTTAACCCTGTCCTTAAAACCAGTTTCAAGAGTATCGAGGGGGAAACCCCTGCTGGCTAATAGTAATCCGTATTTTCCCCCACGCATCAAATGTTTAAAAGCTGTACTTGCTGATTATCTATGACATGATCAAAAAAGCGAGATGATTGCGTGCATCCAAGTGGAGTTGGTCTTCCGAGAACAAGGCCACACATATGTCTTGAAGTAAACAATGTCATACGTCTGTCATAAAGTAAACAAATCCCGCACAAATGATATGAACTGTAGATAATGCGGTAAAAATAGCCTATCACTTCAAAATGCACTTTGGTTTCTTCTCAGGCGTTCATTTGGTTATTGATGTAGGGAATTAAAACTTTGGAACGCTTCATAGACACTGATCGTGTTATCACAGAATTATAAGACCGGTAGCCCCCCCCCCCCCACTGTCCCCCAGTTTACAAACTGTTACGTCAAAACACAACAGTTAAACTGTTTTTAGAAATATAATTTTATAGGGGAAAAAAAGCATTTGTAAAAAGGCACTTTATTCTCAGTTGCGTTTATATAAGTTATGTTTTGTTGTCGAAGCTGACGCTTGGTAAACATATTACATTGATCCAGTAAATGTCAAGTACAAAGGATGTAACAATGTAACGAAATACAATTATATAACAACAAATTTTCATCAATTCAGTCTTTTTTGTTTAAAGTGCGTTTTCTAATCGTGCTCTTTTTAAAATCTCGGAACTTTTACAAAGTCTCTTTTTCAGGAGTGTCATCGAATTTTTACTTACTCAAGGCCGTCTGTTGATATCTGTAATGTCTCGCCTTTGTGTCTTTTGATAGTGCGCGCTGCCTGGTAGTGGTTTTTATGGCGTTATATGCAAATGACTTTCCCAGCTGGCATCATCCCACCTGTAATAGGATGTGTGCTCCACTCCCAGGATACCTTTCACTTTGATCCTGACGAATGTCAATATAGTTGCTAACCGTAACCCCTTTTTAAAGATCAACTTTAAAGGTATCCATGAGAAATTAATTACTAACACAACCATTTTTTAAAAAAAATAAAGAAATAATTCGATGATACAGTAACGCGTAGTGTATAATATGAATGTCATTACACTTTAAAATTTGCAAAATTGCTGTAACATTATAGATCTAGTCTAGATCTATTTGTTGCTTTATCAAAATTTGTGTCACGCTTTAATTTTAAAAAAAATTGAAACAAAATAGATCTAACTTCTCACAAAATACCATTAAAAGTATTGCATTAACAGAAAACATGATTATTTTCAGGGCGGCGAGTACATGTGGTTTATATAATTTTCAAGTCATGGTGGGGATAAGAAAGCATATTAGACAACCAAACAACGGAAGTATTGGAAAAAATCATTTCTTGAAAGGAAAAAAAAACACGAAATCATAATTAACCAACTAGATCTATATGCCTTCCTCTAAGTTTTAAAATAAATATATTCCTTCAAAACCCATCGCTCTTAAGTACTTCATTTCTGTTCCCTCAGACATGTAACGAGTGCTCTCAAGCGAATGACGCAAGAGTATGTTATGAGTAGGTTTATTTTTTTAATTATTTTTTAAAATTATTATTTTTCAAACCGATTATCGGTTATTTAAATCCGATTTCAAACCGGTTATGGTTTTATCGCTGCCTTCATAGAAATACATTCTTATCAGGCGAAATTGACGTCGATAAAGAAACTGAAGTACAGTTTTCGTTGAATTAAGAATATTCCGTCCCACTCAGAGCTATTTCTAGGGCTGGCGAAGATGTTGTGGAAACGGTGAAATTAACGAAATGATGCCACGCAATTCGTAGTAATGTAGGGAATCGCATTTTATGTCTACCCTACATCAAGATTTCTACAATAGAGAGTGCATTATTACGTCTATTTTTGTCGGCTTTGGACAATAAACTCAATGACGTCACACTTTTCGCCAAAAATAAAAATAAATTTATTAATTTACAAAAACTGCTCGGAGCGCCCAAAACTTATAAATAAACACACCTTGGTGGCCATATTGGATGAAAATGTCAGCAAATACGGGGATAAATTTTATTGGAATATTTGTGAGGTTTTCACTATGGAAATGATTTTTTTAAAAAAATTACTTCTATTATCGTTTTGGGAAATTTTAAAACCGATTATATTGCTTTCATAACCGATAAGCAGCTTTCCGATTATCGTTTAACAGCCCTAGTTGTAAGCATATTTTGATGACATAGTTTGATGATGGGGAAGGAGAACAAGATATTTTGAAGCCAGGTTAGAAGCGTTGGAAGGAGGGTATGAGGCGCGGACTGCCCCGATATTGCTTTTTAAAAAAAAAAAAAAAAATAAGGCTGATTTTGTTGTTGTTGTTTTGTTTTTGTTTTTTGTTTGTGTGTGTTGTTATTTTCTTATAGGGTTTCGAAATCGATAATAAAACTAATGAAAAAAAAAGGTGAGGGTATGTTATTTTTTCCTCTTTATCTGGTATTTGAGGTATAGCTCCTCTGTGTTTATTGAGGTGGGTGGTATCAGATATCGAAGAGGATGCAGCTTTGGTCACAAGTGAAGGCTGCAAGTAAAAAAAGGCTAAACACGCGTAATTCGTCAAAATACTGCAACCTTAAATGTTTTCTTTAAAAACCGCAAGTTCCAATTCCTGATTGTCTCGGGTATTAGTGAACAACACCTGCATTTTGTTCTTGCTGTTATGATCGGGAACTGCCTGCCTGTATTGTCTTGGTCAATGATTACGTGACGTTGGAAAAAGGGCGCGTCGGTAAAGCCCCGACTAATAAAATTATTTGGGGATCCATCATAAATTTCAACAATTTTAGGGAGTGTTCATTGTTACTTTCGTATAAAGTTCATGCTTCAAATTTACACGCCACTTCCTTTTTTTATATATATTTTTAAAATCCTGTTTGTGTCAACAAGTTTTAAAATAACTCAGTAAAATCTTTGTTACAACGAGATGTCTTCCTGGATGCCACCGAAAAAAGTGATTCATAGACATAGACACACTTGACTGGTTTCCAATGGTTTGGGCTGTGAGAGGAGGCTATAGTTCCTGAACTACAGGATACAGTTGCTACGACTTAAACGTCTCTAAATCTTTTTTTTTATAGAAAAGAATGAAAGAATGGTCTCATTGAAGAACAAAAACTTGACTCTTGGCTTTGTATTCCGATTCTTTTTTAACCCAATGGTGCTCAGCGTGTTTGAATAGAAAAGTTGAATTTTGTTTCAGTTTTAAATGAATGAAACAGCAATAAAAGAAAGCCGTTTATTAAAGATTATTTCACGGCAATGGTTCTATAAAAAAATTGTTACAAAATACTTTTTTAGTAATGAAATTAATGTTTCACTGTTTGGTTTGTGTAATTAATCACTTATGTAAAATGTATATCAACTTGTGAACCGTGCCACATCGTGAAAACTAGAAATAAACCACCAAACCATGAAAAACAAGTAAAAGATTCAATAGTCCAGAATTGTTTTTTAAAAATTACAGCTAAGATTACAAGAAACAAAAATAATAACAATAACAACAAAATTTTAAAAACCTTAGCAAACACATATTCGTTCTGAAACAATTAGCATAAAAGCTAGGAATTATAAATTAATTTTCTGCACCTTACAAATTCTTTTCTATGTGATGTAAATTTAAGGGAATACACTTTGTACTTTCAGTGTACTTTCATTTCTTAAGCTAAAAAAAAAACGTTAAGGTTTGCTAGGGTAATATTTCAATGAACTTCAACCATCACATAACATTTTCCAAAAATAAATTAGCCAAGGGAGTGGAAATCCCTGCTACGCTTCTTATTATGACCCATTCGTTCGGCTAATCTGTAAGTTAGGGAGTATAATTTGTGGCTTATAACCACAGGGCCATTAAAATAAGTGTGCCTTACATTCTCTTACGAACCAGATATGATTGTTATGTGCAGGTGAAGTCCTCTCGAGCTTGATCTAACTGTTCATCGGGCCTGGAGTGAATTTTAAACGTGTTTATATTCAAAATCTATCGATGATTTCATTATTCTTGTAAGGGAAGCAAAGCCATATGCTCAAACGGATGCTAATCTTGCATGATAATGATGAGGGGTCTCTTGGTTATTGATAGCAACTCTATTTGACAAGTGATTCAACGATTGTTACCTTGAGATTTCATAAAGGATGAATTATATTTTTTATAATTAAAAATTGACATTACTGAATCTACGTTTACATAAAGACTATGATTATTTTGAAACCAACTGTTTGCTATTTCTCGTAGCATCCAAATGAATGCTATGGTGTCGGTAGTCAGTCGCAGATAACTGAATTTCTCTATAGTCTATAGCATCCGAAGCCCACAGCCCTTGAATACTGCGGGAAAGCTGTACCGCAACCATGAGACGTTGGTACCAAGGCTCCCTCTAAACTGCGCTGACGCACATCTATATGCCGGACACCACACATCAGCTTAGAGTTACCGCGCAGCAAAGTTAAGCAAGCATACTATGTGTGTGTTTGTTGCATGTACAGTTTTTCACTTTAAAAATGGAAACATGGCATCCGATTTTGTGTGCACATGAGCCAACTTAACTTAGAGGGAAAATTTTCGGGGCCTACAGTATAGAGGGAAACATAATAAGGTACCAAACATTATAAAGGTGTGCCCCGTAGCGAAATGGAGTTTAGAGGTTCTACTGCTGTTTCTTCACCCACCAAAGAAATAGTCCTAATTTGCAAGCACTAACTCACAGAACATCAGGGCAGCTCTTGGCCAAACCTCCCCGCCCCAACCAATGGCCCACCCATGCATTGAAGCCTCGATTTGCGAAAATCTTTCAAACAGCATCTCCCCTTTCNCCCCTTTCCCCCCCCCCTCCACACACACTAACTTTCCTACCCCCACCTTACTCCACGAGTCGTAGGACTTGTTTCTCCTAGTGTCCGACGACATTGTCCCCTAGCGAGGGCAAACGTCTGTCCTGCGTGGTGCACTCGACCGTCGGCTTTTACTGTAATATATGGTCACCGAGTGACTAATTCTG
>MUZC01004408.1:20424-48815 GCA_002072015.1 Radix auricularia | reverse complement strand
GTGACAGGGGGGAGGGGGGTGTCGTAACATTTTTTATATATTTTAAATTTTAATTCTAATTTTTTTTTAAAATTTTCTCAGTAAAATTTAGTAGTTTTAAAAATAAGTTTTAAAAATTGTGTGAAACACTTGAATTAGTTTTAGATCTATGTCGAAATAGCTTGAAATGCGTATCTTTTCAATGTGTTGTTCACAATTCCTTAAGCTAGTTAGGAGCACTAAGCCTTGTTTTGTGTGTAGCCTTACTGAAAGTGTTATTATTTCTTTCTTGTCTGCTGCGAAACTATATCACTGACCAAGAAATTTGGAATTTGTATTATAATACAAAATATTTAGTATTCAGGGGTAATATTTGTATAATAAAATCATTATTATCATAAACATAAAAACGATTATATTAAGTTTCTCTAAAATATATAATAAATACCAGTAAATTTACGACATTATAACTTATTGGGAAGGCTAAAAGAAAATCTAAATAATAATTTCGTTTTAATAGAGGTCAACACATGGATAAATAGTCCTACCGCCCGTTGAAACAACCCTACAGTCATAAACGATTTATGTCAGTCGTAACTATGGGTGATCACTTCACTTCACCATGGATGGATGATGTCTAGTTAATTTTTATAAAATTAAACATAATTCACAGGCCCAATAGAAAAAATATTCAATATAGCAAAAGAGCTGCTCACATAATTTGTCAATCTAGTCCATTTTTTCGTCACATTTTTTTGTTTCCATTTTTATTATTATTTAATCACTGGTTGAGGTCAAGTTTCGCTAATCTATTTCTTATCCTGTGTCAATAGAATGAATAATCGGAAGATTATCTAAAAGTTGATCTCACCCATTGTAAATGAAAAGGCAGCAGATAAATAATGTTAATTATATAATTGTCAAGTATAATTTTTTCAATTTTTTTCAAATGCAATTGATTGAGTTACTGTTTTAAAGACCAACTCTGACAACTGTGGACCATTAGTTATTCTACTATTGAGGTCATTTAATAATCTGATAGTTCTTTTAATATTTATATTTTAAGGCAGTTTAATAGTGAAGTGTGTTTTAAGTTTTCGATTAAATTTAAATTAGTTGTTAATTAAATTTTTTTAATTATTTTTTTTCGAAAGTGTGACGTACTTTAGGGGGGGGGGTGTCCCAAGATTTGTGACACTTATTTATCATTGAAAAAATGTTCAGCTTTTATTTGAAATCTCTATTACAAGCATGTAATTATATTTTCATTGTAGTATCCAATCAGATTAAATCCTAAATTTATAGACTTATGCGTTCACCTAAATGACTAAATTCCTCTCAGGATAATGAAAACGGGATTGTCTAGCCTCCACCACCAAAAATTATCGAATATTCTTAGTGTATCGTTAGCCAAAAAGCTTGAGAAACACTGAGCCAGATACTGGATGCGAGGAGTAAGGTCATCTCCAGTATAACGAATCAGGGCATCTTACTAAACCAGACGTCTCCTGAATGGTCTAGTGACTTAGTCTTGTGAGGCACACTCAGTCGTTCCGAAGTGACGGACAGTCATGCAGGCAGACAGGCTTGCATACATCCACACACTTCGAGCTAAAGCCCTTTTTTTTTTTTTTTTNAATACATCGTGTTTCACTATTCTTCAGAATTATTTTTTAAAATAATTATTATTATTATTTTATTTTTAAAAAGAATTTTTTTTAAAAATAGGACTTTGCAATTCTAGAGAAAACTTACTTTAAACTGTGTGAAATTAAATGATTTTCATTCGTTTTGGAAGCAGGTTTAAAGTAGCCGCGTACCCATTTCTTGGTCTTAAGCACGTGATTGTTATTAAAAAGCCCGAGTATCTGGGTTTCTAGTTCCTTGATTAGAAGAAAAGAAAAGAACTAAAACAAAACGAGCCCTTTGTTAGTGGCTATGCTATCGTGCTAATTGATACACTATAGACGTATGTATGGGTTTCCAAATAAGCCAACACCTATGGGCTTAAAAGTTGTGAAGGTAATCTATAGGCTTAGACAATAATAAATAATTTTTTAAAAGATAAAAATGGCGTGTTTTTTGTATATGTGTGTGTTTGTGGAGGGGGGGATTATGGTACATTAGTCAATTAGTAACAGAATTAAAATACATTGCTGCAGCCTGTCACTTTTTTATGCCTGAAGCGCCAGCGTTGTTTTTAACACAATTTCCCTTGGGAAAAATTGCGTTTAAATATTTGAAATGTCTCCCCTGTTTGTTCGAGCTTGATGCTGCAACTCCTCCTGAACCATATCAGATAGTGATTTCGGGTTTTTTATAAACTATGATAAGGATGTCCCAAGGGTGTGCAAGAGCAGAAAAAATTACCGAAAAGGTTTAGAAGATTTACTTGAAATTCCAAAAAACCTGAAAAATAACAGTATTTTGTCAATTTTGCGCCAACCATAACTTCTATCAGGTTGAAACTAACGCCAAACAGTAGCTAATAATATTTAGAACAACGTTGGAGATGTAATTTTCTACAAAATCTCTTTTCGTTCGACTCCCGTAATGTAAGCAGCAATTTGTAGATAGCAATTAATTGTTTTGATTAATTTCATAATTATTGATTTGCAATGACGTTTAATGTAGTCTAGAATGATTTCCCTTGAATAAAATAATAGGAAATACTTTTTTGGAAATTGCGTTTAAATTACTCATTTGAGTTTTTATAAATTGTTTCTTCATGTTTCTGGGATACCTTAACGGGTGCTAAACTTTCGTGTTCTATATTAAGTCATTATTAGATCTAATATTTAGAAATTATTTTAAAAATTATAGGCAATTTCGCTCAATTTAAAATATTTTCTTTATGAAATAGATTTTCGAGGTATATTATTATACTAATTTGCCCCTACCACTTAATAAACTTCGCTGAGCTCTTTTCAATTAGTCTTAGTTGCTTTTAGTGATGCAATTTTTTCTTCAGATTTTCAGGTGATTTGACGTCATGGAGGTATATCCAGATATATTTAATTGGTTAGCCCGTCCAATTCAATTATAATATACAAATAGTTAAGGGCTGTTGAATATATACAAATTATTTAAAAAGAAATCGCTTGTTCCATTTTTACACCGCACCGTAGAATATCAAACTTTTTAGTGTTAGTCTGGGTGAAACAAGGGACACCACCCTTGTTTCCAACCAGCACCAGACACTCTCTGGCAGATTTATGATAATTTCATTTTGCTTGATCATAAATAACAATGTTGTTTGTATACACCGAACCTTCTCCGTTCCCAGAACCGCTATCAGGAACAAAACATTCGGACATGGTCTTCGATGAAAATTCATTGCCCGCAGAAATCTTTGGCTAAAGACATATTGGCCTTAAAGACATATTGCTATGTTGTTTTTTATTTTTTTCAACTGTGTATTTTTGGAAGTGCTCCTGCTATACTTACCTCACTCCTGAATATCAAACAGATTTAATTCTACTCTCTGATATCCAACATGACATTCCTGAACCCCAACAATAAATAATGCATAGCTGGGTTTTTACCCTACGTTGTTGTACTTCTTAGATTTGTGTGTCCTGGTGCCCGTAATTTACAGCAAAAGTTTTATAACTTGATTTATGACTTTTCTTGTTGTTGTTTTTTTTTTCTATGAAAACATTTTGTTCTTCTGGCATCTTGTCGTGTCGCTGTGTGGTAAGTCACCCTGTCATGAGTTAGATCGCCGTTTCTATTGCCCTGAATTATGCGTCTGCCATATACCAGACATAATAGCTAGACAGCTGCTGCATAGTGAAGCCGTATAGTGCGCTCGCATTACAAACTGAGAGGCTTGGGATCGAGCCCACTCAAAGTCACAATAAGAATGATGAGTTACTAACGCTAAAAAAGTCATCCGCTGACCTGGAAGGGATTCGGGGCACTCACTAGTAAATTCTAATGGAAACTTTAGGGACCCTACGATCATCGGTTATGGGACTTACTTTACTTTACTTTTAATAGCTAGACATTGTGAAACTCTATGAGATTGAATATTACTAGACTCTAGCACTAAAATGAGATACTACAAAAGTCGATGAGCAAGAAAAAATATAATGACAATGGACCAGATCCTAAACATTGAACAATACTGGACCAATCCCTAAAAGTGGAACCATACTAGACCAAAATGCTAAACATTGAACAACAACGAACGAGATCTTAAACATTCAAAAATACTTGTCTAAACCCTAAACAATGGGAACTACTGGAGCAATATCCTAAATATTGAACAATACAGGAAGAACGCAAAACACTAAACAATACAGAACTCTAGCAACTTAATGACAGACAAAAATTGTCCCCTAAAAAAGAAAAAAATTCACAGCACGAACAAAAGGTCCATTTAACCTGTGGGTTCGGCTTCTTCGACATTTGAGAATGTAATGCACCCCCCCCCCTTCCAAGACCGTTGGGCATCCATTGAAAACGAGGGTATATTTGAATCCCCTTGCGGTAGTTGGATTTAAACAGAAAAGCAAATTTTTTACCAAAAGTCTGGCTTCCTGCATAGTTTCAAAATAATTGTGCGGCTTGTCAGATTTTGAAGACGCATCTACCAATGTAAATCTGGCGGAGATTGGTGCGTCGTCTGCTTGAATGCTTAAAACACGTCGGTTGTGACTCATTTTTATTATATGTCTCGGCAATGTCATTGTCACCTTCCTGATTGCTAGTCATTTGAAATGTTTTTGTTGTGGTTTTTAATTTATTGTTCTAAAAAAATGTTTGGGGTTGGGGAAGGCGGGATTTTTTTTTTTTGGGGGGGGGGTGGATTATGTAGACGCTGTCATCTTCATGAGTGGTAAAATTAAATTGCAAATAAGATTTTTTTAGAGATTATATTATTTTTTAAACCATCACTTACAAATTATTGGAAGTCAAAAACGTTTTTAAAATAATATAAAATAGAGGCTGATAAATAATAAATGTACTAATGATCATTACAAAATTTAGCTTTTGAACTATTTACTGGCATGAATGTTCAAAATGCTGATAAATTTTGTTTACCATGGTTGTAAAACTTCGCCTACTTATAAAATCAAATGCAATGCGTATTAAGCTAATGGCAGTAATGAAGTTTGACTCAGAGACAGAAAATGACGACCGCTCTTCTGATGATTTACTGCGTTACAAAATGGAGATGAAAGTTCCTGAATCCATTTACCCTCTAAAACGGTGGAAACTTATAGAACACCGATATCTGATTATGTCATTCCTTGCCAAGACCGTTTTGTGTATAACATGAGTCATGTCAGTTTTATGCGAATGATTGTTCAGCTCGGCTTTTTATATTGTCAATTAGACCCACTTATTACTTAAACAAAATAATGTCAACACACTTGTCTTTTTGCGTAGTTGGTTAAAAGTTGACATATAAATGAGACATACTAGTATTAGTTAGACTTTCAACAAGAACGTTTAATAAATGTTACTTATGATATTATACATTTTAATTTTTAGCTTTTATCAAAATTAACGATTAATTAATTGTTAACTTTTTAAAAGTTAACGATTTATTAAGTGTTAGTTTCTAAAAAGTTAACTATTTAATTTAAATTAATCGTTAAGAGCCCCCCACCAATATATATATGTATATATTTAAAGATTCCTGCTTGCCACTCGTAATACATCCGAAATCTTGAATATAAACTCAAACTGTAGTAAACATACATCACTTTTTAAATATTGTTAATGTATGGAGATTAAATTTTGTCCAATACTTTGTCAGTAATTCCCTGACTTATTTATTTCTAGCTTCATTATAAAAATTTCCACACTGAGTTTTCTTGAATTCTATCTTAATTTCGATATTTTCAAGCTAGACTTTAAAATTTCTAACTTCATATCCCTTATTTCAAACTGAATTTAGATCTATGTACTTCCATAATTTGCTTCCCAAATTTCTTATTTCTGATTTGTTTACTTTCAACCTTGAATTCTAATTTTAATTTTTACCTACGTACTCTATACTCTGAACACTGGGTATTTTTGTTTTTTTATTTATTTATTTATTTTTAATTCTAACCTATCTACGGTGTATATGAAATGATTTTTTTGGCAATTGTTTGAATTTTTTAAACTTGTTATACATAAATTATTTTTAAAAAATCTTTTCCGCCGTGCAGGAATGTATATTTTTCACCGCATGTTGTGAATATATTTAAGCGTCGCGCTGAATTTTAAATAAATAAATGAGGGTGTTATTTTTAAAACTTGTATTTCATTTACAATGATACATCGTCCTTAGCTGTTAACCATAATTATTATTCATCCGTAAGTTTTCTCTCTAAGGGATAACACGTCTGGCATCAGACAGATCACTGGCATAATATGTTATAACTTATAATAGCACAACATAAACAAAGATCTCAAGGAATGATGAAATGTTTGCTGACATTTATTTTGATCCCAATTAAAATATATAAGAAAATGCAAATAATAATTTTAAAATGATGGCTTTATAAAAATCACTTTTTCTGCTTATGGTCCAACTTCTTCGGTCCACGGTCATTTAAGACTGGCACACGGACTTGACCAGTGCGTCTTTGATGGTCGCCAGTGCGTTGAAGTCATTGACCTGGAGCACGAGACTCGGTGACGACGCGATGGACTGTAGCTCACTGACGTCCACGTTGCTGCCCACGCCGATGGCGATCACGGTGGCTCCGGTAAGTTTCAGACTCGAGGCCTCGCTGGCTGTTGCTGAGGCTGCCGTCGGTTATTAAAAGTGAGTGGTGAGAAGAGAGAGGTTGTATTATTTAGTGTAGTTGTAGTGTAGTTAATCGCCTCCAAGAAAATGTATGTGCAAGGACGTTTTAGGGGTTGAGAGTATGAGTGTTTGGAGAGTTTGGGTGTTGAGTGATTTGGTATTTGGACAGATTGGATGGTGGGAATGGCTGAGTGGACAGATTGGATGGTGGGAATGGCTGTGTGGACAGATTGGTTGGTGGGAATGGTTGTGTGGACAGATTGGATGGTGGAAATGATTGTGTGGACAGATTGGATAGTGTAAATGACTGTGTGGACAGATTTGATTGTAGGAATGGCTGTGTGGATAGAATGTATGTGTAAACAGTTTGGTTGTGCGGACAGGTAGAAAACAAGACATAAATAGAACATTGAAACGTAAAACTTAATTTCGTTAACTGAGGCTATCAAAATAAGGACTTCTCCAGATGCAAACTGGCTATCCATACTCTAATGTCCAATAAAATATCCCCTAAATGATCCCTTGAACAGATTCAAAAAGTTTAAAGACTTCCTAAAAATTGAAAAGTGTGATATTCACACATTGCTTATTCATTTTGCCGATAAAACTTACGTTTGTTGGATAGACCGTCTGTGATGACTATAGCGACTTTTTGAACATTGCTCCTGGCACCATTGACAGACGTGAAGGAGTATGTCCGGGCCTCTCTGAGGGCTTCAGCGGTGGCAGTTTCTCCCCCAAGGTAATTGAGTCTCAGCAGACCCTAAGGACACATCGGTCATTGTGTTAATAGAAAAAAAGCTAACATTTAAATTTTGTGGGCATGTTTAGTGCTAGATTTACAAGCATTTTCTCAGTGAATCTTTTTCTATAACTTTGTCTGAGTTTATTGACGTGCCACTGTTTCTTCGAGGCGTCTAGCTTGTTTTGGCTTCCTTGTGTCTCGTAAGACGACGGAATATTCCGTGCTCCTGTAGGATTTATGCACGTGATCTTGCAGCTTCTGCTGTGGCTGTACAAGCCCACTCGCGAAAGGCAGCCTTTGCTGCACTTCTCACACTGAAAGGTAGTGCTTGTGGTTGGCTGAATTGTTCTGCTTTTCCTCTTTAGTCGAATTTCGTCTGCGACCTGTTACAGGTATTTTTCCCCTGCTTCTAGCCCAGCAGTCAATACCTGTCTCCAACTGCACCAGTCCCCAGCGAGTTCCTCCCAGCTATTTATGTCAATGCCAATAGCTTTGAGGTCTCTCTTACACACATCTTTGTAACGGAGGTTAGGCCGGCCTGTGGATCTCTTTCCTTTGGCTAGCTCAGAATGGAGGATGTCCTTTGGGATTCTGCCATCCTCCAATCCGCGCACATGTCCCAACCACCAAAGCCGACGCTGGCGAAGGAGAGTTGTCATGCTTTGGATTTTCGCCCGTTGTAGCACTTCGTTGTTGGTGACAAGGTCCTGCCAGGTAATTCCCAGGATGCGCCGGAGACAGCGCATGTGAAAAGCACTCAATCTCCTTTCTTGTCTGGAGTATAGGGTCCAAGATTTACTGGCATAAGGGAGGGTGCTTAGCACACATGCCTTGTAAATAGCAGTTTTGTTATTAATGGTCAGCTTTTTGTTGCACCATACTCTTTTTGAGAGCCTGGCCAGAGTTGTAGAGGCCTTGTCGATCCTTGCGTCTAGGTCGAAATCAAGGGACAGGTTGTTGGTGATGTTGGATCCAAGGTATGTAAAGCGTTCCACGGCCTCAAGTTGGCAGCCATCGATGGTGATGTTGGGTGAGTCAGCGTCTTGGGCCATCACGTTGGTCTTTTTGAGGCTGATGGTTAGTCCGAAGTCCCTGGCGGCCTTGGCAAAGCGGTCCATCAGGCGTCTAGCTAGAGGCAGTAAATTTCTTGCTGAGGGCATAGCTATGCAGTTACATGATAGCTATAACGCTTATGTTACTAATAAATGCTACCATTTGCGACTGAGTAATTTGAACTCAATTGTTTTATCTTAAAGCAATTAACCCATATTCATAGCACCATTATCATTATACTTTTTTTTCAACACACCGCATTTCATTCTCAAAGTAAATAGATTCTCTATGTCTCTATGCTCCACGTTTCAAACCTGCGGCGGTCCTAACCATTGAGACTCGTAAGCTTTGCCGGGGTGGCACCGAAGTGATAGCGAATTTAAGTTGGGAAAACTCCACACATCCCCCTGGAGGTCAACTTAGTGGGAGGCGTTTTCGACCTAATCTTCTGGACGCCCAGGTGGCCGCATCTAGAGCGACCGCTCCGGGGAATGGGGGCTTTTCAGCTTTTACGTCTGTTAGGGGGCCAGAGAGCGGAGGGCTTTTCAGAGAAGCCCCATGAAGAGCGCAGGCTCGGGACTGCTGATTTTCATCCACATGTATAAGGATTTCGAGTAAATAAAACTAAGATGTTTATATTACAATATATTAAACTACTAAAGTCTACAGCCTTATCAGCTGTGTGTAAGATGGATGTCACGTTTTCACATTTATTTTTAAAAAGTCACCCGAATTCTCTGTCACGGGTATTTAGAGAGCTTACAGCCTACCTTAGCAGCGATGTATTGTGGATACTGGATATAGGGAAAGGGGAAAACTGGATAGAAAAAACGGAAATCTTCCAAACCTGTTCCAGTGCAGACTTGCTGACGTAGGTCGTGAAGCTGAATTCTCTGACGGCGCTGTTGGAAAAAGAGAGCGCACTGAACAAGACGTCGTTGAGGCCGATGGTGAACTGCTTTGTGACGTTGGCGGCGAACTCAAGGATCAGTTGCCAGTTGGGCGCAGTGATGCTGCCAGATGAGTCGAGGATGAAGAGAGCATCTGCCTTACCGCCAGTGCAGACGACTTGAGAAGTATAAAAAAATACCGATGTTAATTTTTTAAATATTTTTTTTGTTGAAGTAACCAGATAGTGAACTAAAATCATGAGATGTTTATTCTGCAGACCATATGGTCGGACGGCTAAACGGAGAATAAAATAATGTGTACCAAAGATTAAAAGAAACAAGAACTACTGTCAAAGTGAACTTCATTATTGGAAATACAATAACACGCTATATTAAGCTAGAAAAAATTTCCTTATCCCTCCTCCATCACTCGCACACACACACACAAATTAAAAAATAGTACAAATAATCTAACAAACAAAAACTGGGAATCGAACCAGCCTCAATCAGGTCGACAGGCCTCATCCTACTCCCATGCCACATGCTCAGACAATAACGAAATGCTTATTTTAAGACGTTTGCAGCATTTATCCAAGCCCATTGCTAGTTATGTAACTAACGCATTAAATTAATTTTGTCTTTATCCAAAGAAAGGAAGAAGCGCGTTGTCAAATCTCCACCACTCAAGAGATCTGAAGACGGAGTAATGGTGCAGGAAGTTCTTGTGTTAATGTTAAGAGAGGTCTTATTAAACACATTTCATTTGTTTTATAAATTAGAAACAAATTAGAGTTTTTTCCCCTAGGTGTTATGTTTTTTTTTTTTTTTGGTCATTTTTGAGACAAGTTACACCTATTTCAGATAGGTTTCTTTTTCTTTTTTCTTTTTGTCTAAAAGCGGGCGCAGCAGTCTTGCACACAAAAGACAGCAACTCCAACACCCGACACACCATTATCCGGAACCAAAATTGTGACGTTTTAACAATAAAAGAATAAATGCTAAATGCTGGTTTGCAATTTTTTTTTAATTAAAAAAAAATAAAAAAATAATAATAATAATAACAAGTTTGATTTCGTGAAACAGTTCAGAACTGGACGAATGATGAAATACAATATAACTAGAGGATAGAACAAGAAAGGGGTTTGGAAGACCATTAACTCTTTACACAGACCGCATACAGTGTTATAACGTCGTGTACGTAATGACCGATCATCTGGTTTGAGTTTGTAACTTCATTTTAGGCTCTCCCTTCGCGGCTAAACAATTATTGACAACGTGTTAGAAACCTCGACTCACCAGCAGTTGTGGTCTCCGGCACGTATCGTGGACATGAAGCGCTGGTCAGCTCGCAGGTGTCCGTGGCCGGGTTGTAGACCATCTTGGCGGTGTACCACTGGTTGCGGCTGTCGAGGTACCAGCCTAGCGGGCAAGGCCTGGGAAAGAGAAACATTTAAATGATGATCAGTTTCATTTTTTTTTTTCGTGCACGTAAATGTGAATAGCAAATATGTGTGCGGGGTTAGAAAATATCGTGCGGTGTACATTTACCAAGCTAGAAATGTATTTCTGGGAGGGTGAGGTGGTGGATATATTTTAACGTTCATTGAAGAGGCAGACAAGTCAAAATACATAGACAATAACATTTCTGGTTTTCTTCGACATAAGGAGATAAGATCTAAAAAAATTGAAGTAGTAAGATTAGATCTTCATAATGTGATGTGAAACTGTGTTCATAAAGATATCTGTTTAAAAATATGTGTAATGTCCAATCATCAGACAATCTATTTAATTTTATTTTTTTTTAAAACACAACCTGTTCCACTATAGCCAAAAAAGAGAGAGAGAAAGAGAGAGAGAGAGAGAGAGGTGGAAACAAAAAGAAAGAAAATCGTGATATTATAGGTACCGCCCATTTTGACTTATAGACAATAATAGGGTCAGACATTTCTATAATGATATGACATAAAAATTAGTTTAAGTTCTTTTGAAGTGCTACGCGCTATACATGTGCGCGAAACATAAAGTTTGTTAATCGAAGAAGGTATCTTACCGATACGTTTGTTGTCTTGTTTTTTCTTCTTCCGATTTAACCTATAACCCATAAAATGTTATTTAACTTCCTTTGTATCTTGTAGGATTGCAGTTCGACCCCAACTTTATCAATTTATTGGATGACGGACGGGTTAGGAGTAGATTAGAACCTGTATACGGTTTAGGGTTATCACTTACATCTTGTAGGCTAAATGGTTGACACAGCTGTAGTAGAAGCCTTCCTGGCACTCGGGTTGACAAGCGGGGTAGTTGCCGTCTGGTTTGTTCTTGCAGTTGTTGCTGATACAGGACTTGACGGGGCTTGGAGCTGGAGATGGGGAATTACTAATGAAAGTTTAAACACGTTAAACTATACTTTAAGCATGATGATTATGTGTAGGTCAGTGTCTGTATTAGAGGAATAGTGTGTAGGTCAGTGTCTGTATTAGAGGAATAGTGTGTAGGTCAGTGTGTATATTAGAGGAATTGGGTGAAGTCAGTGTATGTATTAGAGGAATTGTGTGTAGGTCAGTGTCTGTATTAGAGAGGAATTGAGTGTAGGTCAGTGTCTGTATTAGAGGAATTGTGTTTTGGTCAGTGTCTGTATTAGAGAGGAATTGTGTGTAGCTCAGTGTCTGTATTAGAGGAATTGTGTTTTGGTCAGTGTCTGTATTAGAGAAATTGTGTGTAGGTCAGTGTCTGTATTAGAGATGAATTGTGTGTAGGTCAGTGTCCGTATTAGAGGAATTGTGTTTTGGTCAGTGTCTGTATTAGAGAGGAATTGTGTGTAGGTCGGTGTCTGTATTAGAGGAATTGTGTTTTGGTCAGTGTCTGTATTAGAGAAATTGTGTGTAGATATCTGAACTATGCTGCGCACCAGTTTCGAATAACCGCGCTGGAAATTTTGTTGAATATTGCACAAAAAATGAATGTTGTGCAGCTTTGCTTAAGAGATTTTTCGCTTTGCATACGGACCAACGAACCTTAGAGGGAACATAAGTGGTATATGCATTTTATTGTGAGTAGCAAATTTAAAAAAATGAATTTCTTTTTTTCTCCAAATAAACAAGGCTGATTTTTAAGTGATTGACTTTTTTTTACAGATAATTACACAACCGGACGAGTATTTCCATTATTAAAAGTAGTAGAGTAAGAAAAAAAAACTTACTTGTTCGTGCACTGGAATAACCTGAGAAACAAAAGTAAAAAAAATTAAGCGTTAAATTCTATTATGTTTTATTTTTCGAGTTTAATTGTATGTAGAAAGAGATTCGTGATCAAGTCGGTCTCGGAATGCAAACGATACACAGAATGAATAGCACTAAACTTTCTCAACCCACGTTGTCTTGTATATTTATAGGTCCTACCCATACCCTAATCAATCATATGTTATATAGAATAAGACAGCTTAAAGCTTTTAAATAAAATATAAAATACACAAAAAATTGTGTAATGAAAACAATAAATGTGAGTTTTATTATTAAACTAAAACGTGTTAGTTTGATAATAAACTCAAATTTGTTGCTTTCATTGCACAATTTGTTTGTGTCTTAAGTACCTTATCAATAACATTTTTTTCTACCCAGCATGATTGCAGTCTCATGCCCTTCTTTAAGACATTTCACCCACAGCCCTTCAAGTAGATTTTATGATTACATATAAATTTGAATTTGGTGAAAGTTAGTGTTAATTTATTGTTGACAAAAAGGGGTACCAAATTATTTTTTTTGAGGTTACCTGCAGATGTGACGTAATCAGCTGGATCTCTTGGGCAGTAGTCCGCTTGCAGCTCACATGAGTCGGTTCTGGGGTTGTAGACCATGGGGGCAGTGAAGCGAGAGCCATCAGACCGGACGTACCAACCCAGTCCACAGGGCCTGCAACCATTATGTAATGTACACAATTATAATTACCATCGTTAAATAACATGATATGCATGTGAGTCGTCAGGCCGCACGTACCCTCCCAGTCCACAGGGCCTGCAATCATGACGTAATAGGGTAATTATAATAATCATGGTTCATAACACGATACGAACGTGAGGCAATCAACGTCGATTGTTGTTTCCTGTCTATTCTGTATAATTTGACAACACGGCAACTTTCTATTGGCTCGATTGGATGGATGAAAATTAATTGATAACTTATCGAATTTAATTTTTTTTTATACCTGGCTGGAATTTAAAATTAACATGTTTTATCGAACTGACTACTTTTTTTGTATTTTCCTTAAACCCGAGCGCGCCATTGAAAATCCTACATGTGGAAGAAAATCAGCAGTCCCAAGCCTGCGCTCTTCATGGGGCTTCCCGGAAAACCCCCTCAGCCCTCTGGCCCCCTAAGGGACGTAAAGACTGAGAAGCCCCCCCCCCCCCCCCCCGAAGCGGTCGCTGCTACAAGCGGCCGCCTGGGCGTCCAGGACACTAGGTCGAAAACGCCACCCACTAAGTGTGCCTCCCGAGTGAGGGGTGGAATTTCCTACTATGACTCGCTATCAACATAGTATCACTTTGGCGCCACCCCAGCAAAGCTTACGAGTCTCAATGGTTAGGATCGCCGCAAAGCGGGGGATCATCACTGATCTACCTAGGGTTTAACCCCCACCGGAAGGTTTCCTCAGAGCTGGCATGAGCGCGCCACTAAAGTGGCACGTCATACAATATCAAAATAAGGCGATCCCTGGTTGCCTTTATTTAAAAAATAAAATGTATTTAAAAGAATTGGCCATTTGTCTTAATTTTTTTTGTAAGATATGCGTTTTCAAAAAAAGTAATAAAAATCAACAGGTCATAACATTATTTCAGCACATACGAAGCACGCATACCCAGATTTTAATTTACACGTTCAGGTAACTTGATAAGCTTATATCTCGTTATACAGAGTTGGACCGCGATAAAGCTTTATTTAATAGAGAATACTTATACACAAACTATTCACGTGAAGACATACAAAAAAAAAAGTGTAGGGGTGGGGTGGGGGCACTGACTCATTGATTAGTTCTTCTATAATCTATGGCATCGTATATATGATGTACGTTTAATTTAATCACGCCTGTTGGTTCATTTCTGATGAAAAAGAATTGGCCAGCCTGAACGCTTTTAACAAACTTTGGCAATTAATAAAGCTCAAAATGTGGATGAGACTGCAATCAGGCTTATTGATTAGTAGATGAACAATATGTAAACGGGGTATGAGTAAGCCTGACAGTGCGTAGCAAGACAATGATCCTTTCCGCACAGACCATTCCTTGACGAACAAATAAAACGAATAAAATTAAAAATAAAAACTTAGTAGCGGTTAAATCCAAAGAGTAAATGAGAGCAATAGTAAGAAGAGAGTAGTGTGAATTTATATGTGAAAGGAGACAGTGCTTTCATTTACAATTTGGCTTTCATCGCAGCTTCGTCTTTATTTTTCGTTTTATTTGTGTACTATTTCGTCGTTGAGAAAGGCTCTTTGCCGAAGCTTTCGTCGTTTCGTTAAGTTTTGTCAGGGTCACTCATATTATTACATATTCATCTAATAGGTTATTAATAAAGCTCAAAATGTACTTTTTTATTAGCACAAAATTATTCTAATGCAAAGATAAACATCAGAGCAGTCTTTCATATCGATCATTCTAAATAATAGTATATAGTTGGCCAATACCTAATCCCCGTGTCTAGTTTGTGTGTAACCACTTACATTCTGTAAGCAAGTCCGTTAGAGCAGCTGTAGTAGAACCCTTGCTTACACTCGGGGTTGCATGCCGGGTAGTTGCCGTTGGGTTTTCCGGCACAGCTGTTGGAGACGCAGGAAGACGTGTTGTTGCCGACTGCGGGATTATTATTGGGATAATATTATTAAATATACAAACTTGGTTCATATTCATCAACTTTATTTAAAATGATCTGTTTGAACAACTAAAAATTTCTGAGACAGACGTTCTACCACGTGGCACTATGTTATAATGTGTAGGGCAGTACATGGCGTTACGTTTGACCTTTCTGTCCCACGGCTGAAAACAATCAAATTCAGCTGGCAGATATCCAACACCAACACACAACTGCAAGCATGTCATTGTATATACGGAAAAATGCATTTTCCATGACAAAGGAAATGAGACTGAGAGATGCTCATTCCGGTAGCTGTGTAAATCTATAGCCGCCTAGGGCTGCCATGGACGAGCTCTTCCGACTTAAGCATAAATCATAACGATTGATGTCCACTAACCTAGACATGTTCAACCGGAGTTAAAATGATGTCAAATGCCATATGACATCATTTACAGGCAGCAGTATTTAATAATTTATTTTTTAAAAATTGTTTAGTATGATTGTAGGAACCATTTTTTTACGCGCCGAAAAAAATATGTTTTTTTTATATTGCTATTTTATTCAAGACTTCAACCAAAGAATATCACAATTTAATCTCTATGGAAATGAGTAAAACTGTAATCTATACTCCATGTCCCTGTAATGTGTTAAGAATTAACAAGGGGCGCAACTATGAGTTATTTAAAAAAGCAGTTATAAACCCTGGCGCTGGTTCTTGAGACATTCGCGAAGCGAGAAACATATATTTAATGTGAGGATTATTGTTAGAAATTTAATGCAGTTTACCTTTGCAAACATCCTTGGTCAGTCGGTTCTTGATGTCCATCAGTCCGGTGAAGCTGCTGACGTTGTACACGAGAGCTGGTGACGAGGCGATGGCCAGGAGCTCCGTCTGACTGACGTAGGAACCCACGGCAACGGCGAGGACCGTGACCCCCAACTGTTTCAGCTTGTCCGCCTCCAGGGCCGTGGCTTCGGCTGTGTAAGAAAAATGCCCCAAGTACGGGGGACATTGCTAAATATTGGCACTGAACAATTTAGTGTGTACAGAAATATTTTTTTTAAACAACAACAATAAAACAAAATCCACGATCTTTAAACCACCTCATGACTAAAAATGTGGAATGAAGCGTGGGAGAGTGGAAACAGCATATTTTTTCGGTGAGAGAAGCATTTAAAAAAAAAATAATAATCTGGTTTGATATGTTCATCGTATGATGAAGAGTTAGCAAAAGTAACAGAAATCTCATCTCACAATGTTGACACAGAATAAGAAAACAAGCAAAACAAAAAGGAATTTGTTAAAAACACATCATCTGTTTTTCAACAATTTTGAAACGCCCATTTTAGATCTGTGGTTAAATTTCGGAGAAATAAATCTCTAATCGATTAGAAATAGTGAGTCTCTTCACACAAATAAATCGTACGCTGAAGTTCCGACAAGGACAGTGTGGCATGTCCGACAATTACCGCCCTTATCGTAGCTTAAGTCCTAGTGATGAATATGTACGGACAAATCAGCTTAAAACCCCCACTGGCCAAATAACATTATATTTTCTTGCTAAAAGTATGTATTTTAAAGAAATAAATTTGAATAGCACGGGACAAGTTGTCTGAAAGAATATTAGGTTTTTGTTTAAAATAAGGTTTAAGTACATGTATCGGTAATTATATTATTAATTTTTTTATATATTTTTTTTTTGGGGGGGGGGGGGGGTGTGGGGGGTTTAACGTATGGCAGAAACAACTCAAATGCGAATATTTATTGATCTAAATTATTTGGTTGTATTTCAGCTCACAGTTGTCAGAAAGTCCGTCGGTGACGACCACGGCAACACGGCCAACGTTTGGTCTGGCTGTCGGGAAGACGGTGGTCCTGGCGTAGGTGAGGGCATCGGCGGTGTTGGTGGAGCCGCTCAGGTAAGGGATGTTCATCAGATCCTGTGAAAAGTTCGGGAAACGTTTTTTTTTTTTTTTAAAAACAGTGTGTTGTGATATTTGATATATTGTCCGAGCTGAATGTACAGTGATCTTCGTTGTTGTGATAAAGCATTTATGGCAGTGATCCTCCTCGTATTTATTTTTGCTAGTACACACACACACACACACATACACACTCAAGGGGGGTGGATCTTTATGGTGAAGTACCTGTTATTTCATCGTTGTAATATGATATCAAGCATTGCACTTTTATCAAGTGTGGCGAAAAGGCACATAACTCTTAGATCAGTAAATGCTTTCAAGACTATATGCGGAGTTAGAGGCGGACTATTTTTGCAGAGAGTTTAAAGGCTTTTTTTTTTTATCAACGATATTGGATAAATACTTCTTTAGGTAATAGAGCACTTTGAGGACCCGTCCATCCATTTTATAGCCCCTCCTCTGCTTGTACTCATCACTATCAACAATGAAATCTTGAATTCAGAAAAACACGCATTTCAGAGTGAAAAGTGACAATTGTGTTAAGGGGTCTAATTCATTCAGACAAGAAACGCCGCAAAGTCCTCACGATAACCCATTGACAGACACACCAACAGATCTCTGCATTGACCCACCTGCCTACGTTGTGAGTTAACTTGGTACATGTTACACTGACTCACCAGGAAGACCTCTCCGTTGGTTCGGTAGGTGCTGAAGTTAAACCTGCTGGACACTGAAGTACTGAACAGAGCGGCGGCGAACCGGACCTTGGTTGGGCCGACCTGGAAGTTGGAGGTCAGCGACGCAGCGAAGTCGGACATGATGTTGTAGTTCAACTGACCAATGCTACCAGAGGAGTCCAGACACAGCATGATGTCAGCCTGGGCATCGCATTGCTCTGGTGTAGGATACAGACGTAGTGTTTAGTTAGGGGTATGGAATTGATTAAAAACCAATTTCTAAAAACAAGAGCCCCCACGCCGATATTAATCTTTCATATTCAAGAACAAATTTCTCAGACTTGCTGAGGTTATAGTCGTGGAAGCGTGGACGTAAGGAAAAGAGAGACGTAATTGCGAAAACACTCCCGCCTTTTCACAGTTTGTCGACGGGCAAATTTTGTTACGACCCTCAACTACAAATAATACCACAGTGCTTGAAGTGACTTCGAGCTAGTGCTCTTCCTGTAATAATATCACAAGCTATTTAACTAGAGCGGGATATTGGGTATCTATTTTTAAAGAGAATAAAACTAACTAAATCTATACATTTACACATAGCTGTTAAATCAGTATACAGATTAATTTCGAAATAATACATTCGTTTTAAAGGATAATGCTAGATTAAGAAAGTGATTTTTAAACATTCAAAAAAGTATGTCAAAGTCCACGTTTTGAAAGAAATGATGCTTTTTCGTGATAACTGACGTTAAAGTATCATTTTAATGAAGGGAATATGATGTTCGAGTTCTGAGGATGTTGATGACTGATGACTGGTATTGACGTTCATTGAGTGGGTACCATTCGTTAGATCTAGAGCTTATTGTAGCTATAAGAAACGAAATTTAGGACTAATTGTTTACGGAGTGCATTTTAAAAAAACTCTGAGCATTTATAATAAATATGTTTAAATAAATGATCCTTTGCCAAGACAAAATTAACAAAACTAGTCAATTGAAAATGCCCGGAAGTCTCAAAAGTTTTTTAAACACTGTATCGACTCACCTACACCAGTGTTGGGGGTTGGGCTGACGGTGACGTATGGAGAATTTCCTGGGTTGTTAGGTGTGTCCCTGGGGCAGTAGCTTGAGGTCAGCTCACATGTGTCGGTGGACGGGTTGTACACCATCTTGGCGGTGAACCGGTTGTTCTGGTTGTCTACGTACCAACCCAATGCACAGGGCCTGGACACGAGGTTTAAATTCATGAATGACGTCGTAGGATTTGTGTGAGTGATGTCTGTGCATGTTGTGTGCTTGGGTGGGGGACTTATGTGGTCAGTGTGTGAATAAATGGTGTGTTGTGGTGGGGGATTAGGGGTGTGTGTATGTGGGGCTAGCATGTGTGTGGTCGGTGTGTGGATTCTTTTTGTGTGTGCTCTCATTGACCTCTGATGCTTTGTGGGAAAATCGCGTCGCAAAACTGGCATCTAGGACACGACTAAATATTCGAAATCTTCTATTTTATTACTAAACTTCCTGTTCAATTGACGTCTGCAAGTGTGTGTCAAAACAACGTCTGATTAAACGTGACATCTGACGATTGACTTACATCTGGATGGCCTCCCCGTTAGAGCACGAGATGTAGTATCCACCCTGGCATTCTGCATAACACAGTGGATAGTTTCCGTTTGGCTTACCACGGCACGTGTTTCTGGGACTGATGCAGCTCTTATTCCCGCCCTGACTTGTGCCTGTCTGGTCTAAAACAAATTGATTTACAGAAATTAAGATGATAGAAGTATACGAAGCTTTGAATATTGTACATGGCGTTCGGGTTTTAAATGATTTCTTAATAAATAAGTGAGAAGTTTAGAAGGACGATATCATTTATTCTGTGTAAAATTCTAAAAACTAAAATAATTATTTTTAATCAAGCGTGAAAGCATTCCTATAATATGCAAGAAAAATTATTACCACTAACAGAATGCAGACAATTATCGACAAATGCCTGAGACATGCTTGACAAATAAAATGGTGCGATACGATTGAAAACACCACGCTATGGGAGATGTGTCGATAAGAAACAATAGAAAAACTAATCCTGTTGAAAGCGGGGATTGATAGGAAACGTCTTAGGGAAAGATAACAATAACGCAAGACAAGCTCTTTAATGGAACCGATAAGGCAAACGGCAACGAGGATGCCCTAAGAAGTTATTCATACGGATTGGGGTATGAGAGGGAATAGGAAAGAGGTGGAAGTAGCAGGGAATACTGACAAGAGACAGTGCGAAGTGGAAGGCTTTGACAAAGGGCTTATGTTCTAAAAGGTATCGAAAAAAAATTTAAATGATGACTTTAAAATTCACTATGAAGGCGCTAACTTTGATGAATTATCAAATCGAGAATGAAATGAAATTCTTAAGGCATCCATGGCGATATTTCAATGGAGTTTACTTCAAGGGAGTTCTTTGAAATAAAGATTTTTTTTTACAAAAGATTCTTTATTACATATGGGTAAGATTAAAGGCATTTTACTAGAACGGATGACAATGAAAATTTGCCGGTGAATATATAATATACGGAACTAATTTTTTACGAAAATATTTAGTTTCTCTGTGCTTAGATACAACATACCCTTAAATTTCCTTATCCTATCTTAAGTTTTTGCTAAAAATGGTGTGTGTAAGGGGGGGGGGTGTTGGATAAAAAATCATTTCGATAAACTTTCCGTTTAACTCACTTCTCTTAGTGCAGCATATTCGTTTGCGTCTTGGCGTTTATTTATGAGAACAACAAAACAAATGAAAGTGTCCTGGAACTTACTTGTCGGCACGACAACGTATTCATACGGGTTCCTGGGGCAGGTCTTCGACTGTAGCTCGCAGGTGTTGGTGGATGGGTTGAACACCATCCTGGCAGTGAATCTGTTGCCATTAGGTGCCACGTACCATCCCAAACCACATGGCCTGGTGATAGATTTAGTAGATGATATTTGACAGGAATGTTGTGGGTCATCAGATTAAAAATAGTAAAATTAGACAGATTTCATCCTAGAATTAAATCCTTTCGAATTTTGATCCTTTGAAAATGAAAAATTATGAGGGGTGTACCAGATGCAAATTTTTAAAAATCCGGTTGGCTCGAAGTGAAATTCTGACGGAGCCGGAATCCTGATTTGCCGGAGCCTAAATCCGTTACAAACATAAAAATTATCAACATCTCATTTCTCTAGGAGTTTAAATAGTTAATTTCTTGATGTACCAGATAATGATTTTTTAAAATGTAAGTTAAAAATAGTTTAAAATAATACCTTTAGTAATACTAATTATAATAATGATAGCAGTATCAGAAGTAAGAGTAGTAGCAGTAGTAGCAGCAGTAGCAGTAGTAGTAGTAGCAGTTGTAGTAGTAGTAGTAGTAGTAGTAGTAGTAGTAGTAGTAGTAGTAGTTGTTGTTGTTGTTGTTCTGAAAATAATAATGATAATAATAACAGTAATAATAAGAAGAAGAAGAAAAGAAAAAGGGGACGCAACTGCAGATTCTGAAATTGTGACTCTGTTCAAACGCTTCACCTTCTTTGCCAAAGAACTCTTGTACGATGGGATGCATTCGTTACCATTATAACCCTATAAAAAAATATATTTTGGGGGGATGGGGGGGACACGACGTCGACAAAGGAACACTTACATTTTGTGAGCGTATTCATTAGAGCAGGTATAATAATAACCTTGGCGGCACTCGGGGTCGCAGGCAGGGTAGTTGCCGTCTGGCTTGCCGACGCACCCGCTGGCGATGCAGGTCGTTTGGTTCCCTTGCTTTTGTTTTTCTGTTTTTTGATATTTAGGAAACAGAAGAATGATTGGGTTGGGCAGTATTTTTTTGTTTGTTTTTTTTGTTTGTTTGTTAAAAAAATAATAATTAATCCCTTATATTAACTTCACCGTCATGTCTCTCTCTCTGTCTGTCGTGAAGTCGTGGAAAAAATGACCCACTTTCCGTGATTCTATCGAGCTGAAATTTTGCACATAGACTAGTATCACCTAGCTATGCATTGTGTCAAAAGTTCAGGTCGATCGAATATACCGTAATAAAATAAGTAAATTTTTATTTTATTTTTATGCATTTCTATGTAGCATGTGTAGCCCTCAGCTATAGTTGACCTCCACGGATCACTCAAGCCCTCAATGACCACATCGCCATGTTTTACAGAACGGAGAGTTCAGTCACTTTCAGTCTGTGAATATTTTTGTTAGTCTGTCGCGCTGTGCGTATTTTATTGAACATAATCAATACTTTTAGTTAAATCTCAATATATAAAGGATTCATAATCAAAAACGTTGTTTTAACGGGCTGTTTTTTTTTTACATGGTTATGTCATCTTGGTAATCTAGTGTGTGTTGCGAATGGGGGGGGGAGGTATAGTGAAGATAAGATACTCCACAAGGAAACTCTTGTGAGTATTTCATGATAAAGTCAGTATTGTAAGAAAGATGTGGTTGTGTTGACACTGTAGGATCATGCGAGATCCCTCTACTGAGTGTGAAACAAGTGATTTGAGCTGTGAATTTAAATAATAGGTGGTCGTGAACTGAGAGAGAATGGCTGGCTATAAAGGTAAGGTGAAGGATTAAGAAGGAATTAATTAAACTGTTGTTTTTTTGTTTGATTTTTGCTCTTGTTTTTTTTTTTTTTTTTTTTTTTTTTTTTTGTTACACAGACCACAAGACCACAAGTTGTTGATGTCTTTTTTTAGACTCATATAAATCATCATGGCGTCAGACTAGTTCTCTTGCAAGTGTCAAACTGAACTAAAAGTTAGAATCTGAATGAGGTAAGAACTGTTTGAAATATAGTCGCCCAAAGAAAAAGAGTCCGAAGAATCTCTTATACTGAGATTGTATTTAGATCAGTTTGTGTAGCGCTACTTTAACTAGCAGTTTGTTACTGGGAGAACTTTGTTTTGGGATTACTTGTTATCGTTTATTTAAAAGAAATCAGAAAGAAAAAAAAAACAAAAAAAAAACAAACAAACAAAACCAACACATACACAGAAATCACAGCATTATTTTTCTCCCCAATAAATTTGTTCCAGGCTTAAAAATATATAAGCGACTGCCTTGAAACAAAGACAAATATAGAGACAGCTCTAGACTTGCATTCATTTTTAAAAAAACAACAGCAAGGCAAAACAGTGGATTTTAAAAATAAACCATAAACATTTATACGCATGAACTTCACATCCAACCACTAAATTGACCACATCCAACAAAAAAAAAGGACACTTTCACATTCAAACACTAAATTGGCCTTTACATCCATCCATCTATCAATTAACTTGACCTTCACACCCAACCACCAACCTGACCTTCACATGCAACCTTCAATATGACCTACGCACCCAAACACAAAGCTGACCTTTGCAAACTACCATCAATTTTGCCATCACCTACAACCCCGGCACTGACCTTCACATGCAGTTTTAGCCAGCTGTGACTGGATTGCCTCAAGGGCGACAAAGCTGGTCACTGTAGAAACGAAGCTCGGTGATGACGCAATTATGTTGAGCTCCGCCGTGTTGACGCTGGAACCGATGCCGACCACCAGGACCGTGACACCAGACGACTTGAGGAGGGCGGCCTCTGAACTTGTGTCACTTGCTGAAAATTACAACAAAAGGGATGGGGGAGGGGGGTTAACCAGATGTTTCAGGAGTAATAGATTAACCAGACGTTTTAACAGGTAATAGATAAAGCAGGCGCTATACAGATGGGAGAATAGCCATACAATTTATTGGTGTGGTATTAACCACACAGTTTATAGCTGTGTGATTTAAACGTTTGAGATTATCCACGCCTTTTTTAAAGTGACGTGAGTGTAACCATCAGCTTTTAATTAGGGAGATTAACACCGACCTTTAAAAGACGGGATATTAACCAGACATCTTATTGCTAGAGATTAACGTATGGTACATTAACCAGATTTTTTTCTCACAGATGGATGATTAAATAAGATGGTAGATTAACGTCGAGTTTTGAGTGATATGTATCCCGTAGCTTCAATAGCTCAAACTGTACTCACCATCCGTGGAGGCGCCATCCGTCAGAACGACGGCCAGTTTCGGCACACCTGCCCGTGCGCCGTTGAGAGCGCTGAACGCCTGCTCACGTGCGAGTTTGAGGGCCTTTCCAGTGTAGGTATTATCAGCATAGTAGGGAAGGGCAAGGATGGCCTGTTTGTTGGAATAAAAAATAATGATGTCATCAAGACGCCGGGTATTGGGTCGGTGCTATTGAGAGTTTTAAGTAACGGAATATGTAAAGAACAGCTTCGTGAATTCCGACTTTATGAGATTTCACATTCACCATGAGTTTAGAAAACACGTGTATCGATCTAGGGTTATGTTCACTTGCTTCGAGCTCTTGCTAAAGTTTTAAAAAAGGTAATTCCAACATTGAGCTTCGAAAAGCAGATGTAGCATGCAGGTCTATTTACCATTGATTTTAAGTGTAGCAGTAGACACCAATACACAAAATACAGGAAGTGAAACAGTCTGCGTTTTCTTGTTTATATAGGTATAACCATAGAACGCATCGGAGGCAGAGTAGTGTAGAATGATTTAGAACAGGAAGGAGTGAAACGCATTCGAGAAAGATTTGCATATGCATAAACAACAACAACAACAAAACAATAATAATACGAATAACGAAACACTTCTGTTAAATCACCAAACAATTATAATAATTGACTTACCTGTTTCATAGCGGCGCTGGTCGTGTACGTGTTCAAAGTGAACTCCAAGGATGCCGTGGTGCTGAAGACTATGGCGCTGAAACGGATGGCCGAGGGTCCTACGGTGAACTGGTCCACGACGTTGGTCAGAAACTGTTTCATGAGGGCGTAGTTCGTGGACCCGATGCTACCCGAGGCGTCCAGGATAAACACGATGTCCGCTTGACCCTCGCACTTGAGACCTGCAGTACTTGTACTTGTGGTCGTGGTGGTGGTTGTGGTGGTGGTCGTGGATGTTCTGGTGGTTGTGGGACGGGTTGTCGTTGTTGTTGTTTTTGTTGTTGTTGATGGCGGGTAGTCATATGGTCCTATCGAAGAACAATTCAAAGTCAGTGGTAAAAAAAAAAGTTTTTTTTTTATATTATAACGTAGCCATCGATCAATATTACAGAGCGTCTTATATTGCACTATAAGTTTTATAAGACTTCCTAAATTGTTCTGAACAAGAAATAAACTGCCAAACATTAGCGATGGTGATGCGTGAAATCCCTACGACTAGGAAATCATTTTTTTTTTTTTGCATCTTTTGAATAGTGTGTAACTATCGTATATAAATAAGCTATGTATTGATATTGTTATATGATATTACGTATTATTTAATCTATTCATCTGAAGAAAACAAAATATAATTTGTGATTACATGGAGTCCAGTTATCACTATTTTCAACCCCTGCCACACTTTGTGTCAAACACAATCAAATTTTACTCCTGAGCTCAGACGGTCTCTAATGAAGCTTACTACATGACGTTAGTGCTGTCAGCGATAGCTTTTTCAACCTAGATCTAGGTTTTTTGACCTCGTCTAGGTTTCTAGGGGTTTTATTTCAAAAATAGCCAAAATCTAAGTTTTTTTAAAATTGTTTCTTTAAATAGTAAATATGTGATGTGAAAGTACTAGAATAATTAAATATGTGCAATTATCATCCTAAAAAATTCGATTTTCAAAAATATAAATAAGCAATATGAAGCTACAGTATTTTTAGCCGCTCTATGATATTCAATTATTATAGATATGGCTCTATGCCATGCTACTGAATTCGTAAAGTGGCGCCATCTGTCTGAAAAATTCTAGTACAAGATAAAACAACTTCAATTTTATTAGACTGTAACAGCTCTAACATTTTCTTCTGTCTGCGTTGAGAGCATATTATCTCAAGTATACGCGGTATGGAGCATAGACAACACTCAGATAGACATACTTATAAAAACCCATTTTCTATTCCTTAAGCATCAAAAACACACAAAAAATCTCGTTCTTTACGGCCGGAATTCGAAGTGCAATATTTGCCTGATCAAACGAGACAAACCAAAATTTAAAACTCAAATAAAAATCCAAGACGAGACTTCAACAATGGATACACATAGGACTCAATAATCTTTTGTATAAAAAAGAGGGAAAGAGGGGGGGGAGCTTTGTGACGTCATTTTTGTGTATTTTTAGCATGTCTATGTTTTTTCTTTTGGGTCTAGGTTGTTTTTTTTACGTGTTATCTTAGTTTTTCCCAAAATTGTCGCTGGCAGCACTGCATGACATTCTTCATCTCGAGGAACACAGTTTTTTAAAAAAATAATTGAGATAGCAGCATTCTTTTTAAAATAAGTTTGCTGTTTGACCCACTATTGTATTACTTTTTTAGTGTAATTACTATTATAAGAAATGAATTGTTATTCAAGTGAGTAAATAAGCTACGGGTAAAAGCAATAAAACACTTTCTTTACTTTAAAATTTAATTATTTTTTTTTTTAAATTCTGCTGAGCATGTCCGTACTATCCTGTTGCTGCCTCCCCTTAAATACATATGCCTAACGATGAAAGTGTATTACCTGCTGTCACAGAGGCCATGAGAACAGAAGCAATGACCGTGACTGTGAACGCTTGCCACGTTACAACTTTCGTCATTCTCTGGGGTCCTTTCTCGTGTTACGAATGTGATGAGTGCTTATAGAATCGCCTTGGGTCTGACTCCTACAAATGAAAATATTCATGTGTGTTTTAAAAAATTAAAAATAAATTAAAACAACCTATAAAGCGCTTTAAGAACTCGAGGCAATTTTGAAATGAATTTTGCTTGAGGTAACCGAACAAAATTCAAATTTAAAATTTTTATTTTTTAATTTTTTTTATAAATTTAATAATTTTTTAAAAAATGTTATGAAGAAATTGTAATAGTAAGATTACATTTCTGTGGACATTATGTGTGTGAAATACACTGTAGTTAGGTTCTATGTTGTCTTTTTAAAAAATATTTCTACCACAAAGCTACAACTATATCATCTTAAAAATAAAAAAAAGGATACCCATTTACAGTGATACAAAATCAAGGCAGTAGTTATGAGCTATCTAAAAATACATTATTCAATCAGATATCAGACGCCATTGGCACACATTTTCTTGCCGAACCCCGGGCGAGCGCTTCCTTCACCTACCCTCCTTTTACGTATATGACTGTATACAACTACATTTGTAACCTACCCATTTATCAGGAATCGTCATGAATGCTTTTTCCCAATCACGAAACGTGTGTCCGGGTGTGTTACTTCCATGTGTCTGTTACTGGGTATTTGAAGCGTTTCGATGACAGCGTTACGGAATTTAGTGCAAAGTTAAAGCATAAGATCTTAACGTATTACGCCTTAGGGTTATATTTTGCTTTTTATGTGATATGTTTAATTTTTGACATATTATTATGCTCATTTACTCGCTGTCAAAGACCAGTTGTGGTCGTTGTTGTAACTATTGAGTTTTTTTTTAAATTTTCAGGCGCAGAAACGGTAACAATATAATTATTTCAAAACCCATTGCCCTTAAAATTCCATTTCCGTTAAAACAAACAAAACTTCAAGTATGAAACTCGTCAGTGCTATTTTTAAGAATCATATTTCGCTAAGATATGGGGAATTTTAACTTGTTAATTTAAACCTTGATAGTGGTCGCTGCAAAGATGTCTTTAAAATTTCTGATATTTTGATTAATAAAATTGTTGGTAGGGAAAACATGATTGAGCTTATAAATGACACTACAAACATTTTTTTTATTAAAGTTTGAAATATCGCGATGTGTTGCCACGATTATTGAGAGACAACAAACATAGTCAGTTTTCGTTTGTAAGATAATTATATATGTATACAATTTCTTCATTACCGAAATATCATCATTAAATTATATATTTTATATTTTTGTAATTTATCTGATGTCCTATATAAACGAATTCAAAAAGGTGGCGTGGGAATCGCTGAATTCAGCTTATTAGGAAGTTTTCTATTTTAAGCTCAGCCCCGATGGGAAATTTTTTCTATTTTAATACAATGGTATTTATTATTATTTTATGTAATATTTTTTTTTAATTTAAAAACTAAAAATCATTGGCAAAAGTAAAATGATTAATTTTTAAACTTAAGGTTGTCTAAACTCGACAATGGCGATAACTTGATAGCGGGAAACCAAGCAGGAGAAATTCTCTATAAAAAACATCGAATTATTTCCTTATCTTTTCATATTAACCGGCGAATTAATAAGCAACTATGTGCCACCCCAGGCATAAATCCTTTTCCCCAAACTATCCCTTAAATTTCCAGAAAAGTCAAGCCCAGTGGCCATTGTGTCCATAGCATGAGTAACTTTAGTTGTTAGCATTTTTTTCATGTTACATACCTCGCTAGAATTAACGTTTAAATTTCTAGCTGCCTGTAGGTTTTGAAATACTTTTTTCACCATCAAAAATTATTATGAAATAAATCATTTTTGTTATATATATA
>MUZC01004408.1:0-20027 GCA_002072015.1 Radix auricularia | reverse complement strand
ATTAAATTTAATTTAATCGATAACAGCCCTAATATATATATATATATATATATATATATATAAATAAATTGCCAAGTAAATCTGTTCTTCAAAAGGTTGCTTTTCCAATGCCACACCTGAAGATAAATCGTGGCATTTATTTTACTTTAAGAGATGTTAAAATGGTAAAACTTTGAAGTCTTGTAATTCGGTAGGTTTTAACTCATTCAAAAAATTTAATGAAAGTAGTATTATGTAGCGATCGGCGATAGCTGACATAACTGCTATTTGGTACACCGCCACGACAGATGTACCTCGAATGCAATCGCTAACAGTGAAAGTAAAGTCGTTTAATCTCATACCCAAGCAGGACCATCGAGTCCATACATACCTATGGTTGGCTACCTGGTATTGAGCGTAGACACTGAGTTCGGCTCTTTTATACATTTATTAGCCGGAACAAGACAGAGAGAATGCAAAATGTGGACAATAGAGAAAGAAAGGTTCTATGAAATGGGATGGAGTCTATAGGTGGTGGGGGATGGGGGTAAGCTCTTTTGAAGATCAAGCGTGCGTATCTCATTGGCATAAACTTTTAAATACTCAGAAATCGAAACACAAATGTAACCCTTCCATAAATAGAAACATTCTTCTCATGGAGACGTGTCCTAAAGATTTTTTATATACAGCTTTTTCCATGCGTGATCGGATTTTTCTGAGAAGGCAATAAAAAAAAAATTAGGAATGTGTATTGCGCACAACTAAATAATAAAAAATAAAAAATATGTTAACAAATTTAAAAAATTGAAAATAATGATAATAATAAAAAATAATTTAAAGGGTGGTGGAGGAAAAGGGGGAAATGCTCTTCAAAAATGTATCTTTGCTAAAGGCAGGGAAATTTAGGGATGGGTTCCTCCATTATCACGCCTATGTTAATGATTGGTTGAGTCTAGAGTCTAGGTCAGTGGTTCCCAAACTTTTTTGACCAACGGACCCCTTTTAAGTAGAAACTTCCCCCAAGGACCCCCCCCCCCCGAGAGAAAAAAGCTACATAAATGCATAGTACAAAGGTAACAATTTAAAAAAGCAACATTTTGATGAAGAAGTGCGGTATTTATTGACATTGTCTTTTTCTTTTTAAAAATAAAATTAAAAACAATTAATAACTTGGATTAACGTGATGAGATTTTATGAGTGTTTTAATGACCGACTCAAAGTTTGTGAGTAGGAACTGGAGAAGTGGAGATCCCCATGAGCACCCATTTCTAGTCGTTTTCTTGTGTTTTTTATGATGAGATTCACAACGCCACTGAATCTTTGTCCTACCAAATAGGAAGACGGAAAAGCAGTAAAAAATATGTGCATTAATCCATATATATATATATNTATATATGGCATTCGTTCGTCCTCAAGGGACGATGGCGTTTACTCCTGCTCTTCTGTCCCATTCCCTTTCTCCTGGCCCTTCTCTCCTAGCTGTGAGGGATGCTTCCATAACGTGAATGCCCTTGCGTAATTTTGCCCGCCAGACTGTCCGCTCCTCTGCAATGGTCTCCCACGTTTTATGGTCTATCTGCACCATTGACATGTCTTTCTTGCAGACGAAGCGTAGGCAGCGGCGCCCTCTTTTGGTCATACCAGTTGCCAGCTCACCGTAAAGCAGAACTCTTGGAATACGCTCCAAACTCATCCAGCGGACATGACCCAACCACCGCAGGCGCCACTAATTAAGGATTGAGTGCATACTCAGCATGTGGCTCCTTCTGAGTACCTCCACATTGATGATTTTATCCTGCGAATTGATGTTTAGGATTCTACGCAAGCTTCATAAGTGGAAGCTGTTAAGGGGATTTATTCGCTTGGCTTAGGTCGTCCAGCACTCGCCGCCATAAAGGCGTTGCTGAACACGCAGACCTGGTACACAGCGATTTTCGTCCTACCAGTGAGCTGCGCATATAAAAACCCATAACGCAGGACCTAAAATTTGGCAGTAAAATAACCCATAATGCAGGACATAAAATTGGAAGCTGACTTTGTTACAAGAATGTGTGGTATCCTAGTGGTTTAAGTTCCTCCTTTCAATAAGCTGCTCCTGTATTAGTATGGTTTCATCCAGGTTTGGGATCTTAGTTTGCCTACGTACAAAAGGTTTTAACTGTCATTTGGGAAAATCCAAGAGAATAATGTCTTCAAATCTTTGGTTCAGGTCTGAGGTCTGATTGAAGAGCCGTTAAATGTTGGCAGTAAGCCAGCAAATATTTATCTCTATTTTGAAATTTAGAACAAAAAAAATGAACTCTACCTAAGTGCCGTTTGCACAGAAAAAGTTTTGCAACAAACTCAGATATAAGGCTTTTTAGTTTCAAATTAGTTTCGTTAAGGTTGGAAAAACAAATCATTCATAAAGTGTATCGTGTTTTGAGTTAATTGTGTTGCTAATCATTGTCTTTGATTTTTCCAGGGATTCGGACACTGAATCAGAGAAAGAATAAATCGAATTAAATATGCACTTTTTGAACCAACGTACTTCTGTGTGAATAATTAAACGATTATAGTCTGCTTCATTTTCCAAACAATATTGAGCAATTACTCTCTCATTGAAGCAATTCCTTTTGATTTTATTAACTGCTCTATGGACAAAATCTAGTGATCCATGCAAACTTTCACTAAGATTTTTTGCGAATAAATGATGTCGATGAATGACGAAAAAGTACAGACAATACATTTGGTAAAGCTTGTTTTAAGTATGCCAGAAAATCAAGAATATTCCTTGAACATCATTTTTTGTTTAAAATTCAGCAAATAGCGTTTTACCTTTTGTATATGTTTCCAATAATTTAGAATTATTTATTTCAATGTCCATAATAATAAAAATTGAACAGATTTATTATTTAAAATAAACCTTCCACTGACCCCCTGAATGGTTCCGCGGACCCTGGGGGTCAGTACGGACCACTTTGGGAACCACTGGCCTAGACTGTTGGTCGCACCGAGTTCTTCTCTCTCCTCACTTTGAGACTCTCTGTGCTCCTTTGGTCCAGTGCTTCTGGTGCTAAATTTGTCACGGGTTTTTTCTTCGACCCCCCGCTCCCAACTAATTTTCCGGATTTAACAGCTCCAAGGAATCAGTGCTATCATATCCCACGATTCCATATTCGAGAATGACATTTAGGAATGACTTTATTTAAAGCGTTTCCTCGTGTAACTTATTATTTTTAAAAATGTGTGCAAGCATTAAAAAATTTTTTTTTCCAATAATCCCTCTTTAACTCCTAGCACTATATTTTGATATGGCTTTTTCTATCATTTCAAATCATATCTTAACATTTCCAACCTTTTCCCATCCTCACCTTTCATTTTCAATGTTCCCTTTAGTTTTATGTTATTCACAATCAAGATCATTATTTTCTTTCTATCAGCCCCAATCATTTCTATCATTCTGAATCATTTAGAAAGTGTTCCAACCATACATATCTTTTCCAATAATTACCTATAATTTCCTGTCCCTATTCTAAATTTTCTTTCTATTTTCCAAGTTTAATATCATTTTCTATCTTCTCTTTTCTTTTTCTGCCATTATCTTTCTTTTCAAGGATTGTGCCTATTTTCCCTTGCGTTTGCCTATCCTATCCTATCATCTCCTATCTTAGCTTATATTTTCTAAACATTGGTTATCATTTCCTAACATTTTATATTTCTTTATCATTGTCTATCTTTTCCTTTCTTTGTCTATCATTGCATATCTTTCTTCACCAGTCCATATCATTCCCTATTTATACTATTCCATGTTATTTTTTTTATATTTCTAATCTTTTCTTATCTTTATTTTTATAATTCCCTGTATTTTGCCTATCATTTTTCACACCTTTATTATCTCTCTTAGATTTCTGAATGGTATTTAAAAAAACGGCCAAGCTATCGAGGCTAAAAATTCCAATAATTTGTCTTATTCGTTCTTTTCCTGTAGTTCGAAATCTTGGAAAGTAAGGCAAATACTCCTCTTTCCTTTTGTAATCTCTACATCGTTAACTGCCTATGATCATTGATAATCATATCACCGATATGGGTCAGAAGTATCTCAATCTGTTGGCGCTTCAATCTATGTGTAATTATTACTCGTGTTTTTTTTTAAAAAAACATTATTATTTAAACTTAAGGGTTATGTTTGAAACATTTTTTTAAAAAAGAAAGTAATAATGAACATTGTGGAGGCTGTAAATTTGTATCCCATGTAGGGTAAAACATGTATTACATTCCACACCCCCACACCCACTCCACAACGAAGATAATGAAATGAATGGCTCAATGGGCGGCAATTCGGGGTAAAATCGAAAATATACGAAAGCTCACCTTTTTTTTTTACCCCTTAACTCCCTTGTTTTGAGTACCCTTTGATAATCCCTTGATTATCTCCTGCTGATATCTTCTACAATAAACTACATCGCCCTGACGCAGCTCAATGCCGTTATCGTTCCTTTCAGCATTTGTAGATTTTTCGCAACATAAAAGAAGCGTAAACGACTTTCACCTCATCGACTACTTTCAGAGGCGTCATTAGGGTTGGTTTCACACCCCTCCCTTACGACTTTCAGCAAAGACCTCCTCCGAGTCTGCAAGTGCCAAAATAAAAGGGAATACACAGAATTGTTTATTTTGGTGTCGCCCCGTGTGATGATGTCGCCTTGTGCGTTTCGCACGCTACCCCCCCTGAACCCCGCTCCCCGAACCCCCTATGTGACACCTATGACTACTTTTCTTGAATAGTACAACTTGAAACAGTCATTTCTTCGCTTGAAAGATTTGCTTCGATGGTGTTTGTTGTATCGTGTGACGTGCACGGTCGTCACGGCCCGGCTAGAGGAAGGCTTTCGCTCTTAACACATTCAGAAAGTTTTTAAAGTGTTCTATGGGTGGGTGGGGGGCGATGTAGGTGTATGGAGCTGGTGTGGGTTTACAATCCCAGCATCAACATTGGTTCTTATGTTTTTATGCTATGATCACATGTGTTTATCAGGGAACCGGAAAGTTGATTTTCGTTTAAATGATGTGTGATAATTACTTATTATTTTTTTGAACATACTGATTTGTATATGTTAAACCAAGGTACGACAATTTTCCACCCTGTTATTGTGTGTAGTGTATGCATGAATTTGTGTGTATTTTGGTGCAGTAGAGGGCTGGGGTTGAGGGTAAGGGTAATTCACACACCTAAAAGCCCATTGGTTGGCACCCTCCTCGCCCCAACTTTGCTGACACCCTCCCCCCCACGTTGCTGGCACCCACCCGCGCAATCACAACAGTCGTGTAAACATGGCTCTCTCATAGCTCATAATGATAAATAACTTCACACTGATAAGTTTAGGAATAGTTGTTATGGATAATGAGCAAGGAGCGGGTAATTGTTTATACTTTTTGGAAAGGAATGGTGGGGTTTGTCTGTATGAGCTTTGTGACGATGAATAACATTGTAATATTTTAAACGGAAATAGCATATGGATGCAAATTTAGGTGGTTGCGAGTAAGGCAACTGTCCCAGGCCGCTTGTGTGAAATGGGCCCTCTTTCATGGGGTGGCGTGACAGATGATACTCTTCTGTATAATGGCTACACTTATGACTTTCGGTTTCACATGTGACAATCGCCCGTAGAACCCCACTTCGCCCTGCTAAGGTAGCCCCTGGAGGTCAGGTGGGTTTTATTGCAATCAGCAGAGAAGTGCCTGAGGGCTAAAACGGGATATCGCATTTAAAATTACCCACAATGCAGCTCGGAGCAGTGCTAATGCTATAGGTAACAACAAACAAAAAGAGAAGAAGAGAGAGAAAAAACACGTACACAAAAAATATTATAAAATTTCCGACTGCCGCTCAGCTATGCAGAATTTCAAGCATTAAATATTGTCGTAAACGTTAAAGCCTCTTATGGACCCTAATTCTGGTTTGATTAAGGGTACACTTATTTATTTAATAAAAAGAGGAATTTTATTAAAAATATAAAAAAATATTTGTTTAGTGATAACAAAAATATAATCCCCGCAATTATGTTTTGATTTTCTTGGTGTAAAATAAAAAATGTCATTTTAACCGCCACCGGCATGAGTTAATGGCGTCCGTATATAACTGTTAGCTGTCAAGATTCAAGATATCCAAACACAGCGCATTAATGTCTAGTAAGTCAAAATACTGTCTTATATGCCCGCCAATGCCATGTATTCCCATTTGGTTACCCTGTAACCAAGCAGGGGTTCAAGAGAAGTCTTCTTTGTACTTTCTGGAGACATGGTAGTAGAAGTCTTGGAGCCTCGCTTGTGAGAAGTCGCCTTCCTACTATTAAAGCACACATTGGAACAAATGTTTGCAACCATAATCGTGCAGTACTTTTCCTCTGTGTGTGTGTGTGGGGGGGGGAGGATATGTATTATTTATTTCCTTTTGAAAAACATAAAGATTGTGCACTTTGCCAAGTCATAAAAGGATTTCTCTAAGATAAGAAACAAAAACACAGGATTTAAGACGGCAAAGGAAATATCAAGAGTACAGTTTAAAACACAAACTGGAAGATATTCTGCAATTTCTTAAAATTTTTAACTTAATTCAAACAATAAGGAGCTAATGCAACAATGTTTAAATTTTATTTACCTATCTTCCATACAGATTCTTGCAGCCGTTTACCTCGCATATAGAATAACAATAAACTGAAATATCCAAAATCCTCATATAATTAGCACTGTTGAAGTGTTAAAAGACAAGACAAATGATTTGCTTTTCTATAGTATCGATTTTCCAGGCGATGAATTTTCTCACCTATCTAAATTTTATTTAATTTCTTTTTTTAAAATACATAAATCCTTGATTTCGATTAAAGCCAAAGAATAAAATGTATGATGTCATAAGTAACACGTTTTAAAGGTTCTTGTTGAAAATTTAAATAACACTAGAATGTATCCTTTATATGTCATCTTTTATCCAACTACGCAAAAAAGACAAGTGTGGACATTATTTGGTTCAAGTGATAAGTGGGTCTAATTGACAATATAACCAGCCGAGCTGAACAATTATTCACATGGAACTGAGGTAACTGGCATGCACAAAACGGTCTTGGCAAGAAATGACATTATCGGATATCGGTGTTCATTAAGTTTCCACCATTGTAGAGGATAATGTATTCAGGATCTTTCATCTCCATTTTGTAACGCAGTAATTCATCAGAAGAGCTATCGTCATTTTCTGTCTCTAAGCAAGACTCCATTACTGTCATTACCTTAATACGCTTTTCATTTTGCTTGATACATATGCGAAGTGTTAGCACCATGGCAGGCAAACTTTATCAACATTTTGAACATTCCCGTCGGTCAACAAATTTAAGAAACCAGTGAGTGATATGTTTTAAATACAATTATGCCAGAAACCTACGCGGAAGTGTGCAAAAAAAAAAAGAGCAAGTTACATAGCAAACGAATAAATACATTAGTAATTTAAAAGCTTTACAAACGAAAATAGGATATTAAGGAGCCCGGCTCCAAAATGAGTGATAATTTAATTTTTTTATTGCCATTGTACTCATGCTATAGTTATCAATGTCGTGTAAGGGAATTACATTATTATAGTGCAGTAAAAAGACATTAGGACCCCCTGTTCTGATGAAATGAGTGTTAGGAGTTCAGTGCCCTATAGTAATTAAATATAGACGCTTGAGTTCATTTAAATTCAATTTCATCATGGATATATTCCTCAAAACCGAAAAATTTGAATGAGGGAAATATCTTAATCATATTCCAATAAAGATATATGGGCCCACCCCACCCCCGGCCTCGAAGTAATGGAAATGATAAGTTCAGTTCCCTATTGCATTTTAATAGGGGCTACCAAATTTTTTAATGCAAATTTTGGTAAAGATCCATTCATTTACTCAGTAGCTAACGCATACACTTATTTTATATAGCTCATGTAAGAAAAAAATGACATTATGGGCATCTAGCGCCCATTCAGTGCAAGATGTCAAGTTAAATACACCAGTTATTTTACATAATAATGGATGTATCTGTCATTTTTTGTCAAGATCGTTAATAAATGAATGGGGAATACATTTTTAAACATTTAAGAAAAAGGGCAATTTGGGCCAAAACTCCTGAAAATATGCCCTATATTATTTTATATTGGCTGTCAAGTTTTTATATACAAAGTTTGATTAAGATTAATCAATTTACACAAAAGCTAAGGGTTTAACTAATTTTTATACATCTCATTTTAGAAAAAATTGACATCATAGTCCCCCATTGCCTCCTGAATGGTAAAAGAAAAAATGGTTGCCACTTACCTTCCCGGTAGCATACTAAACAGTCTCTAAAAGTTTCATGACGATCAGAAGGGTTGTTTATAAAGGATATGCAGACATACACAGAGAGACATGCGATGATTTATATTTATATATATAGATAAATAAGCAAACAAATGAAAATTAAGGGCCCCCCTGGCCCAATTGGTTGGAAGATGTAAATTTTGAAATATTTGTTCATATCAAATTGAATCATATGGAATATATTATCAATATTATTCGAGACCATGGCACAGAATGTGGATTAAAATATTAAATGTTTAATAAAAAAATAATCAGGGCCCCTGGCCCGAAAGGATATAAATAAGCTATTCAATACCAATTAGACTTTTAATATGGGCTATCAAGTGTTAATACACCAAGTTTGGTTCAAATCCATCCATTTTCCCAGTCGTTAATGCTTATACAAGTTGTATTTATATAGGCAAAAACCTACATTAAGGGCCCCCAGGCCCAATCGGTGAAAGAAATTAACTTTAAAATACTTGTTTAATTCGATGTAAATCAAAATAGATATATTTCTCAATATATTTCAATATCGTGTAAAGCCAAAGTGAGAATAAAGTCTTAAACGCCTACAAAATAAAGATTTTGGGCCCTCGGCCCCAAAGGAATTGACATTAGGAGTTCAACGCCATATGGTATGTTAATATTTTCTATAAAGTATGTATGTACTAAGTTTCGTCAAGATCCATTCGTTTTCCATGTAGCTAACGCTTAAACTAATTTTTATAAAGCTCATATAAGACAAAAATCATTTTGGGCCCCTGGCCCGACATGAGTGTCAATGTTCAATTTTTTTTTCACATAAACCATCCCGAAAGCATACTCAACAATTTCCTAAAGTTTTATCGTGACCGAATGAATGGTTTAGTCACCTTTAACGGACAAATTTACATACATACATACATACATACAATAAGGTGCGTATTATATTGACAATACTTTTCTAAAAATATATTCCCAATCGGTGCGCATTATATGAAACATGTTTTACGCCTCACATAACTAAAATTTTGTGTTTTAGGATTTTCTTGCGCTGCGTATTACAATGTACTTTTTTTTCACTTATGTCTTGTATATATAAAGGATTTATAGTCAAAAATGTTTTGTTTTTTTTACGGTTTTTAAAAAATTCCATTATTAAGGCCCTACATGTATCTTTTTGAACTTCCAACATATTCCACAAAAAAAACACACATTTATTGAATTAAAAAATGCCATGATTTGCTAACCAATGTCAAAATGTCACGTGAACTTCTAGTTTAAGCGAGATATTTACTGTTAAGTCATATAAATAAATGTTGACACATACTGAGAATGAATACAACTAATTTCATTGGCTGCAGAACGCTGTCATAGAATTCTTTATGCTGCGATTTCCAAGTACCGCCTATAATTTCCAAGAACTGCATTGTCACTAATATCTTATTCCCAACAAACTCTTTAGAAAATAAAATCCCCAATGTACAATAAGCAGTGCTGTTTATGTCAAAGGTCAAACAGCCAAATAGGAGACTACATGGGACTTTGTATCAAGACTGCTATGAATGCTCCCGCCCATCCTTACCCACCAACCGCGCTAACCAGTAGGCCGCACATTTTTTGGATGAAATTATTGCCTAACAGAAACGCCCATTATGTTTTGGGATCAATCCAGTTTCTTGTTTGAAAATCTGGCAGAATTTTTTCCTCAAATACAGTAAACGGGAATTTTAATACATAAAGCTCAAGGGTAGGAACCGCTGACGATTCACTTTTAAGTACAGGAGCATTCAACATTAAAATTGTTAAATTCCGTTTTAACAGTACACAAATTAATTAAAAAGATCTTCAAAAAGACTTAGTGAATTGAAAATAATTAAATCCATTAAATAAGCATTGATTTTTCAGAACTTCAACACTAAAGTATCTATTGTAATTCTAAGACCATCAAGGAATATTTTATTTACAAGTTCTATTGAATCTCTCATCTCCTCTCAATCAAGTGAGGTGTTTTTTTTCTGTAGGGAAATGAAATAAAATAAAACATACATTTCATCATTCGAAAACAGTTGCACCTTGATAGATTTTTACAGTTAATATATTGGTGTGTAACATACGATCATTCTAAATTCAAATGCCTGTGTTGGGTTGAAGGACACTAAGGCTGTTTAGATTGCACGTAAACCAATGTCAATTTTTTGACGTGTTCAAATCTAAGTTATCCTAGAGGTATTTAATACCCTGACCTAGTATAAGATGTCTTACAACAGCGTATGTGCCGCCTGTGTCTGGACCAAACCTTGCTACCCTCCTCCCCCCCCCCACAAAAATATGTTAAAGCTATTAAGTAATGGTTATCTTTATTGGAATATAATGGAACAATACATTTTTAGGATGAAGCGAAGTATGTCGACCGTGAAAAGAGAATTTTATAAATTCTAAAAGGATTTTAAAAAATGGAAGGTTTTAGGGTTTGGGTTAGGTATAGCTATAAAATTTTAATTTTAACGCTTTTTAAAGGACGTGCTATAACAAAAAAGATGGCCGCCGGTAATGAACGTGACATACTTCGTTTTTACCGATTTTTATTTTAGAAATAATAAAAATGCTTCATTTCTTGAATAAAATTGAAGTTGTATGTCTTTCCTAATTTATGTTTCGATATTTTCAGTCATGCCATGCTCAATAGCTAAAATAATTATAGATTTGATAATCTTGGTAAATTCTTTTTTGGTCTTATTTTATTTTTCATTAACTTAATTTTAGAGAAACTATTTTAAAACCATGCATTACTTCAAGAAATTTTAAAGCAAAGCTCGAATTAATTATATTAATTTAGACTTCTAAATAATAATTTATTGGTCTTAATAGTCGGGAGTAAAATTATTGGTTTTGAATTTATTAATTCATTTTTGCTACCCATGGGGTTAAAATCTTTTTTGCTTGACAATGACATGTGAGATATTTTGTATACTCTCTTTTGAAGGGAAATTTCAACGTCCATTATATTATCTAGTGTACAAATATTAAATCCGTTTTCTAAATTTAATATAACTGCTAAAAACTCACACAAATTTACACATTAGTCTCAAGCTCCAAAGAATACAATTTTTTTCTTAACTGCTTTTCTTCACAGCATGGCTTCATAGTCGTTTCCATCATCAAACATTTGCTCTCTCGTTCTTTGATTAGAAGATTCGATTAAAAGAATGGGGTCTCTAGATAACATTTCAAAGCGTCCTTTAAGTGTTACATAAGTTTCTTTGTGAGAAGCCTCTGCTAAGCATTTTTAACACTAAATGTTTGTAAATAAGTTCAGGTATCTGTGTCGTAAATTAGAAAACAAAAAGATTTCATTGTGACTAGCAAAGTTCTTGCGTCTGTTCTTGTGTTAAGCGCTTGTCAGCCTCTGTCACTTTTCTTTAAGTTTCAAAGCATCTGTCAGTTCTTCTATAGCTTTAAAAATAACCTCAAAATGTCTCCGAGGTATATTCACTATTTTTTATTTTGAAAGATGTTCAATGCCTTGCTTGAAGAAGAAATTAGATATTTCAAACGGCAAATGGACATGGAAAATAATGTGTAACATGCGTTCTGGTGTGCTAAAAAAGACATATTCAGATATTTCGTTCAGTTGTAGTAATATGTAAAAAAAAAAAAAAAAAAGCTTTAATGAACCTTTTGAGTGAGATTTTACATTGAAACTTAATTTATTTGGTGTTTCTTGAACTTTCCGGCTATCTTATCTTATATTATATGTTACAGACGCTCCTTCTGTACAGAAGATTATTGCGTCCTACGAAGAAGTTCAACCTCTACAGAGTCCATTTTTAAAATCAACATTTATTAAAAATAATTTAAGAAATTTCAAAAGCAGATTCAGTTTACTTTAAATGAATGCTTTGAAAGATTCTACGGCGTCTAATTTCTGATGTTCAATATTTATATATCGCACAACTGGTCTAGTTTGATCCTCATATGAAATATATATAAAGAGCTGATTTCTGATTTTTTCCAATTGCAAAAAAACTTTTGTAATGTTGAGCACTTTTTCATGAATTGCTACATTTGTATCCATGCGTGCCAAGTTTTAATTCCACTCGATAAACAATTTTATTCATTTTTCTTATTTATTCCACAAAATAAAGACAATAACATTAAAATAATAATGCTTTAAAAATAAAGCTTTTAAATACGCCAACTATTTTGTTCCAGTATATAAACCTACGTTAAAATCAATTATATGAACCAGCACATATTTGTCATGTTCGTACACTGCTTCAGCCCCTTTGTTTTTCAGCTCAGTAGCATTAGTATCAGAAGTCTTTAGATTAATAAGAGTTTGAAAATTTTCATTTCGAAATGTTCACGTATCTTAACACAGTTTCTTCATTCTAATTTTTTTTTATGGCTTTTCTTTTGTTAAACTTTGTTATACCGCCATTTAATTTTAGAAAATAATTATCAACGAGTTATTTGCCGCCCCCCCCCCCAATCCAACAATGTGCCCATACAAGAATTCGCTTGGCTCATGTTTCAAATTGATTGGGTACAGTATGATTTACCTTTACAATAAATGTTAAATTTTAAGAATACATTAAATTTATACCACATCAAGCTCTGGTTTTTCAGAACAGTAGGAAGTCAATAGTGCGCTCGCCTCACAAGCTGAGGGGCGTGGGATCGAGCCCACAGAAAGCCACTATAAACATGTTGAGGAATAACTAACGCTAAGAAAGTCATCCGCTAACCTGGAGAGGGTTGGGCGCCGCCAGTGTCTATCAAGCCCGAGAATGTTCTAATGGAAACATTAGAATCCCATACGACCTCCAAAAAAAGAGGTTATAGGACTTTTGAAAAAAAGTATTAGTATTAGAAGAAGTTATGAAGTTTTTGAAGTTGAAACGTTCACATGCTTTATGGTACTTCCATTTTTTCTTTCTTATTAATTTATTATTTAGTTTTTATTTTATTTCCATTCAAAGCGCCAATTTCTTTCAAAATTTTCATTGTTAGAATCTTTATAAAAACTACTAAGAATTTGCCCAACCCACCCCCCTTTTGGCAAAGTGTCGCCCGGCGCATTAGGCCACTGCCCCCTCGCTACACCACTGATGTCTTATTAGTGTCTAAACTGTCCCTTCAAAATATGGGATGTCCTCAGTCCTCAGCTTATTATAAATATCTTAGTCTGCCATATCATGTCAAATGTTGAAATGTCAAGGACGTCTTGTTCTAATCTCTTAGATTATTTCTTAGTCTATAATGCCCTGTCGTATATCCTGAAACGTTATATCCTGACCTAAGATGCTATGTCAAAGTTTGAAAAATACTTCCCTGAAGTGAAATTTCCTATCGTTTTAAAAAAGTCCTGTTTTTATAGTCATGTCATAAAGTCTTATGTGTTTCGTCCCAATTTGATATGCTACATCCTGTTTTAAAGGGACATTTTTAAAAAAATTGTACGTCATGTTTTTGTTTTAGACATTCATTTTGTAGTCTAAGATGTATTGACCTACTTTCAGTAACCTGCCTTAGATCCCATGAACCTTTTATATTATATCTTATATCTTGTCTTCAAATCACCGAAAAACAACATTCAAAGTGTATCAAATACAACTTCATATATTTATATATATACTAGATGCAAGTACTCGCTTTACACGGGTTTTAAATATGTGTTTTCTGTAGAAGCGTAAAAAACTTAATATTTACATGCAATAAAAGGCTAAATTTATCCTAAACCAATGTGATAGATAACATTTTTGGCAGTTCAAATTTGAGTGTGTACAAATAGATATTCCTCTTTGCCCACTCTGGAGCAGGCCACATACAACTGCCCATGAGAAAAGCTTAGTGTCTGCAAGTCTATATCAGTAATTGCAATAGACTGGCGCACCAGTTATGACTGCATCATCGTGATAGTGTACTTAACTACTTTCCGAATTTTCATTCTTCTACATACTCGGGAAATAGTAGAATAAGTGATTTTCAGTTTTTATATTGCTTATATTGTTTTTTTTTAAAACTACATTTAGGCCCTCGGCTCCCAGTAAGTGATCATTTAAATATGTTTAGCCTGTTACCATCGCAGAAGCGTACTTAACTTCCAAACATATAAAGCTTCTACATACTCGGAAATAAGGGAATTAGTGATTTTCTCATTTTTTTATAAAGCCCATATAAGATTTAAAAAAGGTTTTTGGGCCCCCGGCCCCACATGAGCAGGAGTTTTAAAATTCTTATTGGTTATTTATTGTCGTGACGGCCTCCTTAACAACTTCCCAAAAGTTTCATGCTTCTACCTACAAAGAAAATTGGAGAATACGTCCATTTTTTAATAAGAAAAAATACATTTGGGCCCCGGGCCCCAGGGTAGTGATAGTTTAATTTTTTTACACCTCTTACCATTGCGGATGTGTATTCCTCAACTTCTCAAAAGTTTCATGATCCTAGCTACACGGAAAATTGGAGAATTAGTGATTTTCAGTTTTTATATAGCTCATTTTAGGAAAAAACTACATTTGGGCCCCTGGCCCCCAGAAAGGGGTAATTTAAATATATTTTCGCCTGTTACCATTACGGGCGTGTACTCAACAATTTCCTAAAATTTCATACTTCTGCCTACTCGGGAAATAGGAGAATTAGTAATTTTCATTTTGTATATAGCCCATCTAAGTAAAAAAACGTTTTTGGGCCTCCAGCCCCACATGAGTGAGAATTTTAAATGAAAACTGTATAAGAACCTTATTATCCCTGTAATGTTGTGTAAGTTTACTAAATTTCACGTTATTGCGTTGTCTGGATTGTGATAATATAGATCATTTAAGGAAAAAGTACATTTTGGCCCCCGGCCCCCATGAGTGGAAATTTTAAAATTCTTTTTCGCAAATTTTCGTCGGGAGAGCATACTTAACAATTTGCCAGAGTTTCATGCTTCTACCTACCCGGGAAATAGGAGAATTAGGGATTTTCAGTTTTTATATAGTTCACATAAGGAAAAAACTACATTTGGGCCCCCGGCCCCAAGAAATATATATTTTAAATATATTTTCACTTGTTACCATTACGTAAATGTACTCAACAATTTCCTTAAATTTCATGCTTCTGCCTAAACGGGAATAAGGAGAATTAGTAATTTTCAATTTTTATGTAGTCCATAGAAGTTTAAAAAACATTTTTGGGTCCCCGGCCCCACATGAGCGGGAATTTTAAACGAACTCTGTTTAAGAACCTTTCCCGTGTAATGTTATATGGTCGTGAACTAAATTTCACGTTATTTTGATATCAGGATTTTGTTAATATTGCTCATTTAAAGAAAAAAGTACATTTGTGCCCCCCCCCCATGAGTGAGAATTTTAAAAGTCATTTTTGCCATTATTGTCGGGAGAGTGTACTCAAAAACTTGCCAAAGTTTCATATTTTTACCTACACGGGAAATCGGAGAATTAGTTATGAGTTGGTTTTTTATATTTAAAAAAAAATACATTTGGGCCCCCTGGCCCCCCCCCCCCCATGAGCGGGAATTTTAAAAGTCTTTTTTGCCAATATTGTCGGGAGAGTGTACTCAAAAACTTGCCAAAGTTTCATGTTTTTACCTACACGGAAAATTGGGGAATTAGTTATGAGTTGGTTTTTAATATTTAAAAAAAAATTACAGGATTCTAGTTCGGGGCTTGCCTTGTTGCATTTGAGGCAGGTTTTTACAGCGTGGGACTTATCCGTTGTCACAGCTTCTGGAGGATCTCCAGATCTATTGACTGCAGCCTTTTACGCATGCCACAGTTCCAGGCTGCTTATTTTGTCCGGCCAGTAAATCATTCTTAGATAAATGTAGATAAGAAACTGAATTCTTGTCAGCTTTACCGCCATTTTTTTCTATGATTCGGCTCCATATAGCCGCACAGGTTGTATTGTCAGGCTTGCAGTCCTTTATCTTGCCATGGGCTCACCACACCAGATAATGAAATGACATTTTATAAACTTACATGCATAGTTTATTTCCCAGCGCTCTCGGTCCCCTCCTATGGGTGTGTGAAAATATTATTGTATTTAGCCTATTCAAAGGTGCGGTGTCAAATCTCCATGAAAAGCGAAGTTTCACATCTCCACTAATCAGGGTTTTCACAGACAGATGATGTACTCAGTATAGGAGTAAGACTTGCAAAATAAAATTTCCAGCCTCCCCGGGGACTTGATTCCTGGTTTCTCGGTTCAAATGTCAAACGCACCACCCAAGCGCTGCCGTGCCAACCCCCCACCAAACCCCCACCTAAAAATAATAATACATACGATACGTTCTTAGCGTCAACTCGAACAATTTAAAATATAAATATTTTCTTAGCTGAGATACAGCTCCTCGTTAGGTAATTTTGTCGACAGCCCGGTTTCAAGTTTTGGTGCAGCCGCAATCTCGTGTAAGGATATCAGAAAGCTTTATATTAACGGAAATTAGATCCCAGACCCACACTTCAAAGATGAGAAACATTGCCTGGATAGTGAAAGGATTAACCCTATTGTTTAATAACAAAGATGCAAATGTTACTCCCCAAACCTAACTACGGACGTTGAAATATTTCTCAACTACAGACTTACAATGCTTTATCCATAGAGTAAATGTATTAGTTTAAAACAAAGTATATTTAGCAACAATAACAACAACAAATTATCATTAAAAACCACGAATATGGGTTTTCTATAAGTGCTTAATCCTGCCCTTGAAACAAGACTAGAAGGAATCGGGGGAAACCCCTTCCAGTCCAGGCTAATCTTCATCCACATTTTTTTTTACCACGCATGAAAAGTTTTAAGCTGTGCTTGCAGATTATCTATTATCATTATTTTTTTTTAAAAACAGATTATTGCGTGCATGCATGTGGAGCCGGTCTTCCCAGAACAAGGTCACATGCCTGTCTTGAGCCTTTATGTAAAGAAGGTTATACGTCTGTTTTTAAAGTACATGATACGATGTCAGATATTGCGGTAAAAATAGCCTATCACGCCGAAATGCACTTTGGTTTCTTCTCATGCATTCATTTGCATATCTTTAAAAGGAATGAAATTTTTGGAACGCTTCATGGACACTGATCGCGTAAAACATTATCATAACTCCGAGAGAGCCATTCCCAAAGTTTTCAAACTTTTAGTTAAAACTCAATAGTTAAACTGATTTTGGGAAGATAATTTTTAGAAGAAAATAAAACTGTTTTATTCTAGGTTACGTTAAAATACGTTAATTTTTGTGTTCCGTGCTAAACATAGGCAAACATGTGACATAGATCAACTAAATGTCAAGAACAAATGCCGGAAGAATACCTTTGATCCTGACCAGGGTAAATGCAGTTGCTACCCGTAACCTCTTTAAAAAAACTCAAGTTAAAAAGATATGAAAGCAAAACTAATTGCTCAAACATTGTGTTTCCTTAAATTTCGAAGGTTGGGTAACTCAAAGTGTATGTCAATTACATTGTTCTTTAACTTTAAAATATGCATAATTTCTAAGACACGTCATATTTGATATTGTATTAATATATGTAATATATATGATTTAATCTCAAAGAAATTTGAAAAAAATATTACCGTAACAAAAAAGTACAATTAACAGCCGCTTATTAACAGAAAACATGTCAATTTTCATGTCGCCGAGTACATGTGGTTCTGGTAATAGTGTCGATCCCGCAACGCCTTAAGCAAACTTAATTTTCAAGTCTATGAGTAGGTAAGTCTGAAGAAGAAAATAAAGAAAATACAATAAAGGTATAGAAAAAATATCACCTTGTTGAACAAACGAGATGAAAATACACCTAAGAAATGTAAAATAATGTATGTGCTATATGTCAAGTAAAGACTTCAAATTTTAAATCCCATCTATTCCTCCAATACCAATCACTCTTAACTTCATTTGGACTGCTAACAGACGCGTAGCGAGCGCTCTGAAACCAATGTCGCAGTAGGGCTTGAGCATGTTCAGGGCCAATGGTGTGTAATAGGGAAGGAGAACAATACAGTTTGGATTCAGTCAAAATGTTGCCCCAATGTTGATTTTTCTTTCAATTAGAAGGATTTTAGTTCGATTGTGAGGATTAGGGCTGTCAATGTTGTTGAAAAAAAAACCTGAAACGGGTAGCCGAGTAACCCTTAGAAAAGCCGTATTCTTTTCGCTGTAATGATTGCTACACAGAGCGATACAACCTTGCCACAATCCATGCACCTCATTTTACACAATAATCATGCGATGCTTCTAACAACACAATACAGAGAACTTTAATGAACTACACACTTTTATTCCCGCTGAAAATGCATTAGTGATTGTAACAAAATAAAATTACATTAAACCGAACAAAATATCAACAACAATGATGTGAGGTTCAGTCAGGTCATATCTTGAACATTAATTTCCGCTAGGCGGCAATAGTAACTATTTAATTTATTTTAGTTTATTTACTTTAGGTACTGACACTTTTGTTCGTCTTTTTCAAATTTTTAAAATCGTTTTATTTTCTGCTAGACCGACAGTTGAATAAAATAAAAATTAAAAAACGAATGGAAAAAGGTGTTAAAAATACATTCTAGTTGGGACGAAAACTTATTTTATTTCCCGTTTACAGATATTTCGTATGAAGTGTTCCTGTTGGACTTAATTGACAGTATTTGTTTGTTGTTTTTTTTGCGAAGAATTTTAATTTCATAAATTGTCACAATGGGAACACAGAAGAGTCACAGCACCGTAGCTTCATAAGAAGCAGCCACATTTTTCACGGGTACTTTAGTGCAATTTTACTACCCGATAATTTCACAACCAACGGGTACCTGGATTCCCGGGTACCCATTGACAGGCCTAGTGATGATGTGGCAAAAGTTCCAATTAACCTGCTGAAGAAAAAAAGTAAGATGGTATGTAGTTTTATTTTCTTTATCTTGATGTTTTATTCCAGGTAAAGCTTCTCTCTCTCTCTCTCTCTCTCTCTCTCTCTCTCTCTCTCTCTCTCTCTCTCTCTCTCTCTCTCTCTCTCTCTCTTTCTTTCTTTCTCTCTCTCTCTCTCTCTCTGTTTATATATATATATATATATATCTTTTTTTTTCTTTTTTTCTCTGTGTGTGTGATTGTATGTGTGTGTGTGTGTTTGTTTGTGCGTGTTTGTTTGTTTGTGTGTGTGTGTGCGTGCGTGCGTGCGTGCGTGCGTGCATGCATATTTCTGTGGTCACAAGTGAAGGCTGAAAGTGAAAAGGCGCATGAGACACGGAGTTCGTCAAAGAACTGTAACTCCTAATGTATCTTTTAAAAGCTGTTAGTTCCAGTTCCTGATTGCCTCGGGTAGCAATCAACATTTCTTTCATTTTGATCCTGCTATTATGATCCGGGATTGGCTGCCTGTTTTTTCTTAGTCGCTGGTTTCGTGATGTTGGAAGACAGTGTGCTTTGGTAAAGCCCTGACTTATTTTGAGATCTATCAGGACCGCCTCTAGAAATGTTGGGGCCTCTGAATAGTTGGTACGTGTGGGCCCCCCATGGTAAAAAAAATCCAACAAAAACACGGACTGGTTTGATACACATGGGGACGAGATATAACTTGTCACTGAAGGCAACAGGAAGGCTCTGAAGACTTAAAAGGAAAAGCCTACACCCAAGAGGCCGCATGCCTTAAAAGCAGCCAAGTCAGTAGTAAGGGATGCAGGAAACAGGTATGAAATCGGTGGCGTACGCCACCGACGTCACTTCCGGTCTAT